>SNQJ01S0107363.1:12333-27806 GCA_010110895.2 Picea sitchensis
ATAAATGTTTTCAATAATATTTTTCAGTGCTTTCTCCTAACTTGGAGAGTCTTCCCTTTCAGCTAAGGGAGTTATTTCCACGATCCCCATCTTCTCTCGGAAATATGCAAACTTAATTCTGGATAGAGGTTTTGTCAGGATGTTTGTTGTCTGCTCATCAGTGGGGATATACTCGAGCTTTACCTCTCCTTCCTAAACTTTATCTCGAATAAAGTAGTATTTGATCTCAATATGTTTCGACCTTTCATGAAACACGGGGTGTTCTGGTAATCTTATACAGCTCTGATTATCACAATGTATTATGGTCGATTCTGGAATTTGATCAAATAAGTTGGAAATTAACTTCCTTAGCCATATTGCTTCAGTGCATGCTTCACATGTTGCGATATACTCTGCTTTTGTTGTGTTGAGTGCAACAGACTTATGTTTCCTGCTGCCCCAAGATATCATAGCGGAGCCCAAGCTGAAACACATGCCTGAAGTGTTTTTTCTATCTTCTGCACTTCCTGCCCAATCTGAGTCTATGAATCCATAAAGTTGTATATCATTGTATGCGGTATATTTTAAGCCATAGTTTATTGTCCCACGATTATATCTTAGGACATGCTTTGCAGCTATCCAATGCTCTTGTCTAGGTTCCACCTGGAACTGACTTAATGTATTTACGGCAAAGCAAATATCTGGTCGAGTGTTTACCAAATACATCAATGACCCAATTAGTTGTCGATATAGAGATGGATCTACTGGATCGGAATCTGGGACTTTCACTTTTCTTATATCCGCATTCACAGGAGTGTCCATGGACTTACAGTCCATCATTCCAAACTTCTAAAGGATCTTTATTGCGTACTTTCCTTGTCCAAGGAATACTTCACCACGCTTTTTCCATACTTCTAGTCCCAAGTAATAATGCATGAGACCTAGATCTTTCATATCAAATTCAGAAGCTAATTCCTTCTTACATTGGATAATGAGAGATTCTTCACCTGTTATGAATAGATCGTCAACATATAATAGTAGAATCACATGTGCGTTATCCACGACTTTGTAATAAAGGTTTGGATCTGCATGACTCTTGGAGAAACCAAGTCTTGTTAGATAGTTGTCCATTCTGGCGTACCAAGCCCTCGGAGCTTGCTTGAGTCCATATAGAGATTTCTTCAATCTGCAAATGTCAGTGTCTCTGGAATGTACCTCGAATCCTTGAGGTTGTTCAATATACACTTCTTCTTCAATAGCTCCATTGAGGAAAGTTGTTTTTACATCCATCTGATGTACATTCCATCCCATGGACGCAACAAGAGATATGATAGCTCGGATGGAGGTATACCTAGCCACCGGAGCAAAGGTTTCATCATAATCTTCTCCCTCCTTCTGGGAGAACCCTCTGGCCACGAATCTTGCCTTGTATTTATCCACGCTTCCGTCTGCTGCATGTTTGATCTTGTATACCCATTTTGAGGTTACCACCGATTTTTCTTTAGGTCTAGGTACAATTTCCCATACCTCATTTTTCATAATGGATTGATGTTCTTTCGTCATGGATTCTTTCCATTGTCCCTTTTGGACTGCTTCTTCAAATGTGGTAGGTTCTTCATCTAGAAGCTTCGTCATGTATGTTGAATAACTTGAGAATCTTTTCGGTCTTTTACACTTCCGAGTGTTCCTTCTGGAACATTGAGTCTTTCTGCATCTTGTAATGTAGCTTCAAGCCAAGCTGGTTGTTTCTTGGTCTTCGGTATGATATCTGAATCAGTGTTTACACATGGTTCCATAGGATGATCAGGTTGATCCTTTTTGTCATTTTCATTTTCTTTGTTTTCTTCATTAGGTTCTTCAAGCTCTTCTTCTTCTATAATGTTTTCGATGGATTTCCTGAAGGTTATCCTTTCATTGAACATTACGTCTCTACTAACTTCGATCTTGTGTTGTTCTGGAATATATATTCTACAGGCTTTGGATGAATCACTATATCCCACGAATATCCCCTTCTTTCCTGAGGGTTCTAGTTTATTCCTTTTGTCCTTGGGAATATGAGAGTAAACTGGACATCCAAATATTCTTAGGTTTTCCACATTAGGTTTCTTACCTGAGAAGGCTTCTTCTGGTGTCATGTCCTTCAATATACGATGAGGGTTTCTGTTCTATACATATATTTCTGTCATTGCTGCTTCTCCCCATAGAAACATGGATAGACCTTGATCGTTCAATAAGGCTTTTACCATTTCTTCGATAGATCTGTTCTTTCTTTCTGCTACACCATTTTGTTGAGGATTATGAAGAATAGTCAGATCCCTCCTAATCCCTGCCAATTTGCAGAATGCAACGAACTCCTTCGAGGTGTATTCTCCTCCATTATCTGTTCTTAATGTCTTGATCTTTTTGTTCATGAGGTTTTCTATTTCTGCCTTGAATTCTTGGAACTTGCTTAATACTTTGTCTTTTGTTTTTAGTAGGTATAGCCACGTTTTTCTTGAATAGTCATCTATGAAGGTTACGTAGTAAAGAGATCTTACTGGCATTGGACTGCAAACATCTAAGTGTATTAGATCTAGGATCTCCTTGGATCTGTTGTTGCTGCTTGGGAATGGTTTCTTGATATTCTTCCCAAGGGCGCATCCCTTGCAAATTTCTTCATGTGTTGATTTTAGTTCTGGTATTCCTTCAACCATTCTTCTGTGAAAAGGTAACGCTTGATAATTGATATGAGCGTACCTTCTATGCCAAAGCTCATTAGGGTTGACTTCGTTATGTATGAGAGCTTCTTCATTTTGTTCTAGTAGTCTATACAGATTTCCTTCACAACTTCCAATAACCCTAGCATTTTCTATGCTGGAGTTCTTATGCCATGATAACACCTTTCCATCCACAAAGGCTACTCTATTTCCTTTGTCTTCTAGACATGATATTGATACAAGATTCTTTTCTAAACCAGGTACATATAAAACATTGCTTAAGTGAACATGGTTACCTGATTTCAACTTGATGGAGGCTTGTCCAAATCCTTCGACGGGGTAAGTGCTTTTGTCTCCAAGCTCCACTTTGTACAATGTCTTCTTCTCATTTAGATTTGAGAGTCTGGCTTGATTTCTCGTCATGTGCCTAGAAGCTCCACTATCGATTATCCACATGTCATCTTCAATCGTTCCAGTAAGTGATGAGTAGTGTAAAACACTGATTGTTTTACACATGTCTTTGGTTGACTGGTAACTGGTCATGCCTTGATCCAAAACTTCAACTTCGTTATTTCTGTCTTCTGAGAGAGCCAAGAGGTGCGATGAGTTAGGGTGCATCTGAATATCTTCTCCTTGAGCAAGATGCTCCATCACAAGGTGTCGGATCTAATATTTAGGGTTTCTGAAACTGCTTCTGCTAGTAACCCTAGCTGCAGTGTTTTGGAAGCTGCTCCTGCTAGTAACCCTAGCGGCAGTTCCTCAACGAGCTCAATATTCTAGCGGTTATGCTTCCTTCTAGCGTTTTAGACTGAATGAAGGGGGTGTGGGCCCATAACCTGTTATAATATAGAATATTGTGCTCGTTTTACCATTGACAATACCCTTGTCACCCAACCATAGGCCGAAGCCACCCTCCGAGCACCTTGACCTTGACGGAGAAGAGAATCCTGGTAGCAATCCAATAGCCAAGAGAGGCTAATGCACCAAGCAAGAATAGAAACCAAGTTGATCAGATATTCCCACCCAGAAGCTGGCGCACACTTTCCCAGAGACTTGCGCACAAACTTCCACTGCACTTGCACAGATCCAGTTCTCTCTGCAACTGTTGAGAAGTGTATAATGAGAACTAGCGCCCTGTATTTATAATAGTCTAGCAAGCTTACTGGGGCCGACTTCTCCTCCTAGGTACTAATTAATTCATATTAATTATATTTCTGCAGCCGACAACTTGTCTGGGGTTTCCTTTACTTATTTACTTCCTTCTGGAATATTCTAATCTCGTCATAGGTCACAATAGAGATTCATACTTCCCGAAGCTACCATAATATTAACATGATCCACATCTTTACCGACCACTGATTGGATCATTGATGTATATGGTTAACACCGGACCTGATATATGCTATGCAGTGAATGTACTCAGTCAATTTATGAGTCAGCCGAGACAGACTTACTCGATAGCAGCGAAGCATGTGCTGAGATATCTACAAGGCACAATTGGATATGGCCTGAGATATGCCTCCGGTGTAGACATGAGATTGGAGGGATATGCCGATGCAAATTGGGCAGGGAGCGCAGTGCACCGGAAGAGCACATCTGGTTCTTTTTTTACTTTGGGATCTGCCATGGTTTCCTAGTGCAGTAGGAAATAGAGCTATGTGGCCTTGAGTACCACAGAAGCAGAGTACACAGTGTTATGTGTGGAAGCCTGCGAAGCAGTGTGGCTTCGCAAGCTCCTGCAGATTTATTTGGTCATGAAATGGATTCCATCGTTATTCATTGTGATAACCAGAGTTGTGTGAAGCTCTTAGAGAATCTTGTGTTTCACGATAAATCGAAACACATTGAGATCAAATACCATTATATCAGAGATATGGTGCAGAGGAAAGAAGTACACATGCAGTACCTTTCTACACATGAGCAGGTTGCAGATGTCTTCACCAAACCGCTTGCCAGGACGAAGTTTGAGTACTTCCACGATAGACTTGGCTTGGTGGAGAATGCTTCCCTAGCTAAGAGGGAGTGTTTTTTGTTGCAGCTTCATGAGACATCCTCTAGATCGTTCTCCTCTGGACTGAATTGAGACATCTTTGAGAGAGAGCCCAAGTGTTGGGTGTGCCCATGTGATGGGTGTGCTTCATACTCTGGACTGAGTTGTGTTTACGTGTGGTCTCTTGTCTACTCCTCTGGACTGAGTTAGATGACTTGAGATCGACTCATGCCTTGTACTCCTCTGGATTGAGTTGAGTCGGCTTGAGATGGTCTCTTGCCTTGTACTCCTATGGACTTAGTTTAGTCGGCTTGAGATGGTGCTCCAGATGGTACTCCTGTGGACTCAGTTGAGTTAATCTGTTGAGTGTGACGTCCCTGTGGCTGAGCATAGGTGGACGTGTCCCCAGTGACTAAGCAGTAGAGGATGAGAGAGATCCTTGCTATATTGTTTGAGAGTAAGATTTGTTGTAACCCTAATTTATGTTGTAAAGGGTACAAGTCGACCCCACCATCTCAAAGATAATTAATATTGTGTAATGATTAATTATATTATTGAGTTAAAGAGGTCGGCCATATTGTGCCAATAGACATACCTTTTGTTGTGTCAATTCTTGTATAAATAAAAGTGGATCCCCATTGTGGATCACGCTCTCTCACTTGTCATCTCAGAATTTCAACAAGCACTTGTACGGCTGAAGTGCGCACCTCTCTTGGGCGCTAGTTTCTAGGTTTTGTAAGCACCTTCTTGTGTGCTAAGGTCTATGGTGTGGGGGATCTTCTCTTGAGAATATAGCAAAAGATTGATGGGATTTTCCCTTGATTGAGAAGGATTTTTCCAGGATACTTCTTGTGTTCTTGTGCATGGTTATTCTTCTTGTGATCTTGGTTATTGCAGCACTTGTGTATGGTATTGATGCATTGTTTATGGTTCAAGTACATGCTAAATGAAATAAACTACATGTGCATCAGCTAAGCATTAAAATTCAACAGAGGCAAGCCAGAGGACACAATACTACGGCATCTGAGGTTCTTGGTTATTCTTAGTCTTGGTTTTCTCTTGTGCGTTATCTATGGGAAGAGGTGTGCTATTGTTGTATAGTGTTGTTGTTGCAACTACTAGCACTAGTTTGTGTGCTAGCCTAGTGCTAGGGTTTCTTCTTTGTCTGTTACTTTTGAGAGATGGTTCACAGTTGGATTATTTTGGACGGAATCTATCTAAGAAAGGTTGGTTGGGTTTTTCCCCCATTTAGGGTTTTCACAAGATAAACTCTTGTGTTCTCTTGTTCTTGTTTATACTTCTCATATTTCAGTACATGATATAATTGCTAAAGAAAAAGAAGATACACTAGTAACTTTATTGCTCTGAAAATTAAGAAAATATAACATGGTATCAGAGCTAGTTACCTTCAAAACAGTTTAACCACTGGAAGGAAGATTGTTTGCAGCAACACCTTGTCGCAGCACCTTGCCACTGCATTGTTATATTTTTTCAAGCTCGTTGAGCACTAGTTCCAAGGCGGTGAGACTAATTTCACCACAGAGCAGTTCGCCCTACCCTAACGCACCCCCTACAACACTATGTTTGCAGTTTGGTGAAGTTCAAAATTTGAAATTTCTCAGATCTATGGTTTCTATCGACGAAAATGATTACCTTGAGAGTTGAAGATAGACTGGATGGAGAAGATAACTTTAGATCCTGGAAGCATAGGGTACTCCTCATTCTAGAAGAGAATGAGTTATTGGATCATATCAAGCAGGTGCTTCTAGAACCAGAAAAAGAAGATTTTAAAGCAAAGTTCAGGAAGAATGAAGTCAAGGCCAAGAGGATCTTGACAGACTCAATTAAGGATCATCTGACACCTAATGTATCAGAACTGAAGACACCGAAGAAAATGTTTGATTCCCTAACCAGACTATATGAAAGCAAGAGCACCAACTGGTAGCTTACTCAAAGGCATCAACTGAGAAACGTGATGATGAATAAGTCAAAAACAGTCTCCAACTACTTCATGAGAATTTTGCAAATCAAGGACCAATTAGCAGCTATTGGAGACTCAGTAGACAATGCAGAGCTTGTAACTACTACACTAAATGGATTCCCCTCTTCTTGGGACCCATTTGTTCAAGGGATTTGTGCAAGAAGTAAATTGCCCAAATTTGACAAGCTATGGACAGATTGTACCCAAGAAGAATCTAGATTGACATCCAAATCACTAAAGACAAATGATGACTAAAATCAAGCTCTTGTCGCCCATGTGAAGAAAAGGAAAGAGAGAAGAGAAGTTAGTCCAAAGAAAGATAAAAGAACACATTATAAGAAGGATGCGTCAAAAGTCGAATGCTACAATTGCAAGAAGCTAGGACATTATGCATCTCATTGTCCTCGTAAGAATGAACAAGGAAAGCATCATGCACATGCAACAGACATGGAAGAGTCCACACCACAGGAAAAGACAAAGGAATCATAGGATGAAGAGTATGTCTTCTAGACAGTGGTTCTTCCAAGCACATGACCAAGGAGTAGGAGAAATAACTCAAGTGGAACAACAGCAGCTAGACTCCAGGTTTGCAAATCAGGTTTGATATTTTATATTGTTGCAGTTTAAGTAAGTGTGTAACTAGAATAGCAGTATTTAGAGTTCTATTATTGCTATTGCTATCAAATGTTTAGTAACACTTGAATGTTGTTGGTATGATTATCATTAAGTAAATGCTCATTGTTTAGTATTAATGATGCAATCATTTACAAATTGATCTCCTCTAGGAGATGTTCTTGGTTGTTGACCTTGTTCCAGGAAGGTTATCTTGTAAATTCCATGGAGGTTACCATGGAGGAATGATTGGTTACAACACCGGAAGCATCTTGAAGAGTGTTGTTCTTATTTTTGTTATTGTATTTTTTTTGGCTCTTGTCTCAGGCAGGTCATAGGTGATAGCTTTGAGAAGGCATTATTGTGACGATTGTTCTCGTTCTTGTTGTATTGTTGTTCTTATCATAAGAATGTTGTTCTTGTATGTTATTTCCCCTTGTCGTTTCTCTTGTTCTGAGCAGGTCACGGGTGATATCTCTAAGAGGGAGCTATAATGACGGTTGCAGGAGGCAACAATTTAGATGGTCTCTAGTTGAGACATGGAACAGACTATCCATACATAGAGTTGTGTACATGATCGTACACATCCATGTAACGAAGGAGAAGAGGACGAAGTCGGAACCTTCTGACAAGAAGGGTACTTTTGCGGGATACAGAGTATCTCACATGGAGATTGATTGTAAGGAGAAGAAGGCTCTGAAGATGATCGTACAGATCCCTCTAGTTCATTTGATCACTCTTCAGATCATCAAGAAGAGTCAGTAGAGCTAGAAGGGCCTACCCAGCAACGTTGTATTGACCAGGAAGAGACTAGCATGGTCCAATGATACTTTGCAGGATGCAAAGGGGATATAGATATATAGCATTGATGAGCCATATCATGAGGAGGAGCAGATGGCTCCACCAGTGGTGAGGCAGGTGGCCCCACCAAGTTCCAACTTAGAAGGAGCCAGATTTCAGAGGGAGTCAGCCCTTAGGGAGAAGCAGCCTCCCAAGTACAATCCATAGGAGATCAGACTTCAGAGGAGGTCAGTAGATGCAGAGGGAGATGATGGCTCCAGCCATTATGTAGAGTCAAAGGGAGTCAAGCTTCAGAGGGAGCATGCAGACTCGGAGTGAGCCTGATCTTAGAGAGAGTCAGTTGATTCAGAGGAAGTTCCTCCCTCAAATTCAGGTGGGAGAGAGAGATGTCTTCCAGGACTGACGGATAGGTGTTATGAGTTGAGGAGGATAAATCAAGGCTTCAGAGGCTTCGAGGAGATGTCAGACAACCTAGAAGGATGCACTTGTTTCAGTAGACTTTGTTACAGTGGCAGAGGAGATAGCCAGTCAGAAGGACTGGGATATGGATTTTGCCTCAGTTCCAGAGAGAGCAAGAGACCACACAAGTTTCCAGCTATGTGGCATTGATGAGGAATACCATTGATTCAGAACCTTCCACTTATGAGGAAGTTGTTAAGAAGCAAGTGTGTGGAAGGATGCCATGATGGCAGACTATTAGTCCATCATGAAGAATGATGTGTGGAAAGTGGCTCCGAGACCAGAAGGAAAGTCGGTGATGACTTCCAAGTGGATCTACAAGATCAAGCATGTTGCAGACGACAGCATAGAGAAGAACAAAGCAAGATTTGTGGCTAGACGATTCTCCCAGAAAGAGGGAGAATATTATGACCAAACACTTGCTCCAGTAGCCAAATGAAGTGTACATAGAGCAGCCACAAATATACATGAGAAGGAGTGTCATGTCTGCATATTGAAGGAATCTTTGTACGGGCTTAAGCAGGCACCTAGGGCATGATATGCCAGATCAGACACATATTTGATGATCTTGGGGGTGTTTTCCCATTGATCCTATATGTGTATGACCTGTTTATTACAAGGGATGAGAAGCTCACAGATGGGTGCAAGAGGGAACTCACTTTAGAGTTCAAAATGAAGGATCTGGATTTGATGGGATTAGAGGTGTAGCAAAGACCTGATGAGATTTTCCTTAGCCAAGGAAAATATATTGTTGAGATCCTGCAAAGATTCGGGATGATGGACTGCAAGTCCATGGCCACACCTATGATGACAAATCTGAAGCTCTTGAGTGATTCATCTTCAGATTTGGTGGATCCCACGATGTACAGACAGTTGATCGAATCCTTGATGTACCTGGTTAACACCAAGATGGACATATGTTTTGCAGTGAACACTTTGAGTCAGTACTTGGTTGAGCCTAGACATGTACATTGGATAGCAGCAAAACATGTGTTGAGGTACCTACATGATACAGTTGGATATGGATTGAGATATGTCTCAGATGGAGATGTAAAGTTGCAGGGTCATACAGAAACTGACTAGGCAGAGAGTGCAATGAACCGAAAAAGCACATCAAAATGTTGTTTCAGACGTCAGTGGCACTCAGTACGACAAAGGCAGAGTATATAGTAGCCAATGTTGCAAGCCGTGAAGCAGTGTGGCTTCGGAAGTTGCTTGCAGGGTTATTTGATCTAGAGTTGGAGCCAACTTTGATATATTGTGATAATCAAAGTTGTGTTAAGCATATAGAGATCAAATACCACTACATCTGAGACATGGTGCAAAGAGGAGCGGTGGAGCTCCAGTACATATCCATAGATGAACAGACAGTGGACATTCTCACCAAGCCTTTGCCTAGAGTGAAGTATGTGTACTTCAGAAACAAGCTTGGCGTGATGAAGAATGTCCACCCTCGTTGAGAGGGAGGTGTGGTGTTTCTCCTCCAACCGGCTAACCCCTTTGGCCAAGGGTTTCCTAGATCAGTCATGTGAGGTGACTGAGGGAGTAATGCACAGTGGGGTACAAGTCTTGACTACGCCATGTGAGGTGGCTAGGTGTGAATAAGACTATTGGGAGAGGAGAAACATTACAGCATAGTTGTGAGACTATGGCAATAGTTGTGTGCTACTAGACAGCATGCTAGTAGTTGTGTGCTACTAGTTGATTGCTACATAGTCGTGAGACTATGGCAATGGTTGTGCACCATTGGAAAGTAGTTGTGTACTACTATGACAGTAGTTGTGTACTACTTTGGCAGTGGTTATGTACCATTGGACAGTAGTTGTGTACTACTTTGGCAGTGGTTATGTACCATTGGACAGTAGTTGTGTACTACTATGACAGTAGTTGTGTACTACTTTGGTAGTGGTTGTGTACCATTGGACAGTAGTTGTGTAATACTATGACATGGAAACAGTTGTGCACTATTGGATGGCATTGTAGTAGCTATGTGCTACTAGTTGATTTCCATGTAGTCATGGAGACTACTACACTATTGGGAAGTAGTTGTGTGCTACTGATTAATCGCAGGAGGATTCGAGCTATCAATGGCATGGTAGTAGTTGTGTGCTACTAGTTGATTGTAGAGTGGTCAACGGGCTACTGGATGAAGACATTGTGGAAATATACCTCCCTAGCTAAGAGGGAGTGTTGATGTTTTGGTAGTTGTGGGAGGTATTTTCCTCCTAGACAACCTTTCTTAGAAGAGAAGAAGATTCCAAAAGTCCAAGGAAGACCATTGAATAGTGGAAGAACACCCCAAAAGAGAAGTCAGCCCACAGAAAAAGAATAAAGTGGTGTTAGAATCTTCAGAGAAGAAGTCGACCCAACTAAAGTGACTTGAAGACTATAAAGAGAGGAGACGTCTTGCTCATTCGTACACACACTCACTCACTCTCTCATTGAAGAAGGAAGCGCAATTCTGAGACAAGCAAGAAGACACAATACTGTGACATCTGAGGTTCTTGGTTATTCTTAGTGGTGGTTTTCTCTTGTGCGTTATCTCTAGGAAGAGGTGTGTTATTTTTATATGGTGTTGTTGCTGCAAATGCTAGCACTAGTTTGTGCAATACCCTAGTGCTAGGGTTTCTTCATTCTCTATTGCTCTTGAGAGTTGGTTCATGGTTAGATTATTTTGGACGGAATCTATCTAAGAAAGGTTGGTTGGGTTTTTCCCCCATTTGGGGTTTTCCCAGGATAAACTCTTGTGTTCTCTTGTTCTTGTTATGTTGCTCATATTTCAGTACATGATATATTTGCTAAAGAAAAAGAAGATCTAAGAACACCGGTAACTTTATTGCTCTGAAAATTAAGAAAATCTAACACGCGCATCCTCTTAGGAAGAGCATGTGTCCACAGTTGGAGCCTTATGTTACCTCTCCAGGAGGTACCATAGAGTTTTCATTTTGGCTACACCATTGTAAGCCCAAGGATTCAAGTTAAAGCCATGTAAACCATAGTGGATGATTTTTGTAGTGGACTTCCAAACTTAATCTGATCATGATTAGTCTCCTTATGTCCCCATCTCACCATCTCTCATCCTGGATAGTATTGGGGGTTGTGGCACAAATCTATTGGGGCACATGATTGTGTGAAGCCACGTGTCTTATGTAGGGGTGATTGTAGTTTGTGGGGCCTAGTTCGGTCCACGTCATGCACACCTATGTCTTCCCACATGGATGGTTATCTTATATTGAGTTTGTAGGCATACCTTGGCCATGGTGCACTATCATTTTTATTCTCAACATGGCAGTCTCACAAAGTTTTCATCATTGCAAGCATTTTCATGTAGTGCACATCTTTTCCTGCAGAGGTCCCCAAGGCAAAAATACAACATGGGCTCAAAATGACCGAAAAGAGATCATGAGAAAAAACCATGTTGCAAAGTTGTCATTGACAAAATACTAAGGGAGTTTTCAGTGTTGCACTTATTTTCATGTAAACACACCCTGGAGGCAAAAATACAACATGGGTTCAAAATTAACAGAAAAAATCATGAGCAGAAGGCATGTCACGGAATTTTGATTAATGGATTATTGAGAGAGATAATGTCCCTCAAAGGAAAATCATCCCACTTCCTCTACAAAGTCATTGGGCACCTTTTACAAGGTCAAATGGTCATGAAGTGGAACATTGGAGGTCCTTTTCTCTTGGAATAATTTTTACAAGTCAAAGATTCCTTCTTCACATGCAAAATAATTAATTTTTATTCAAAGATGCTATAGTTCCAATTAAAGTGGTTCATTTAACCACTAAATGACCAAATCATCCTCTTTGGGACAAATTGCAACTACTCATTAATTGATTTGACAATTCAAACTAGCCGTTGGAAGGAAGAATAGTCAATGTGAACAAAATATAACCGTTACGCTCATTTCTCAAGGGGAGATTGTCCGTAAGTTTATCTCCACCAAATAAATTGGTCAAACATATTTTTAAATGGATTCATCCCATTTTGACCATTGGTTGATGTAATACAAAAATATATTGTATGGTTTAGCCTCCAACCAATTGTGGATGTGCAAATCAAAAATATTATTTTTAATGGGGGAGTTAGAAACTAGTTGTTACAAAAAAAATTATACAAGGCTAGCTACTCCAATCATTTTTTGTTGTTGAAACTTTGTGAGATCATAATATCATTTTACATAACTCAATTCTCTTGTGTCACTATGGATTATATGTTGTAATGTTTGATCTTCTTGATTTTGTCTATTTGTAATTGTGCTTTGACAGGGGTTCTTTAGGAGACTTGTGGAAGATAATCAATCAATCCATTGAAGGGCTACATAGTCACGTGGAAGAGATGAAGATAGGCTTCTGTCTCCTTACTCTCTTTGTGGGATCCAACGGTAATACACCCAAGTTGTTGGACCAACTCCTTTGGAAGTAGTTTCAACCAAGTGGTCTATTATCTCTTCGACCCAAGTTGATTGTTATCTTGAAGACCATCTTGTAGAGGAGCTCTCCTAGCAAGATCCAAGGAAGAACCCATCTATTGGTAAAATTTCTAGCATTGGGGGCAATAGTGCTTCCACTCCAAACTTAACCATCTAGAAATCTATCCGACCAATCTTGAGCTCACGGGGCCATAATCGCATAAACCAAAAACATCATAAGGTAAGAATTAAAGGTAAGAATATATCTCAATTTCTTCAACCATTTTAATTAAATATTTTAAATCATCCTTTATTACAAAAATAATAATAATAAATCATATCCTAGCTTTGTGTTTCAAATTTTATCTTCATCAAGCTAGTAGATCTTGCAGTTTTTTCCTTGTGATATTTTCCCTGCCCCAAGATAAATATTCCCTTGAGTTTTATATTTTATTTAACATTTATTATAAGGGTTTGTTTGAGAAAAAGTGTGCAAATCTGCATTATAACAGCAAACAAAATATTCAGATCTACACTTGGTGGACACATTTCAAATGGTGCATTTTGTAAGCTTTATCTTCCTAAACCTTTTCATTTCAATTTCCAAATCTGATTTGTATGTAATATCTTTATTTTTGGTCATTATAGAGTTTAACTACAGCCCAACAATTGATTTTGTTGGCTGTAGCAAACTTTAGATTTTGATCTTAGGGGTATTTGAACCTCGAATTTGCAAAGGTAATTTTCAGTTTGTTGGAAATTAAATTCACAGTATATCTAAAAGCTATTAGGCTTAGTAAACACTTATATCTTGTTGACCTAGCCTTTTTACCCACATATCTAATGATCTAGTGCATCCTTACACTTGTGGGAAGCCTAAAAAGGCCATTTTCCTTGTTGTTTTCTACATTTTCTTGTGTTTTGCAAGTTTGATTCCAGTGAGGACATTACGCATTTTCGGTCACTTTGGTCAAGGTACTCACATTAACAAACATCCGTAAAAGTGGTAACAACACTCCCCTTCTCTCTTGTACTTCATTTCATTATTATTTTTGGAGTAAGGGTAAGTTAGCTTGTTGTTCATTCACTTCATTTTCTGCAATATCTTTTAAACCAGCAAGATATTAAAATAATTAACTCCTACTCCTTCACAATATCCCACAAGTTAAGGCACTAATCTACTAATCGGTTGGGTAAGGTGATGGTGTTGTGTTATAGGGAAGCCTCCCAACGACTTTCGTGAGCGGGAGTTGGGCTTGAACAGAGAGAGGATAGGTGTTGTGGTGACATTGGGAGCCTATCCCTTGTGTTGCTCCCATAGCGGTCTAAGACATTGTAGGACTGCTAGTTTGAGCAGTAACACCACCCACAAATGCGGGGAAGTGCCTGAGAGTTTCCTTGCAATGTGTTCCTTGGAAAAAATTCTTGGGAAAAAAGTAAAATGCATAAGCCTTGGCGCAACGAAAAGGATTATTGAGAATAAAATCTCTAATGTCTTGAAGATAATTGGGATACTTATCAATATTCCAACTTAATTTCCTCAAAAGATATTGCCAATGCACTTGAATGATTTTTTGATAGATCAAAGGATTAGAGTTATTTGAGTCCTTCATCCACATACTAAGATTTGTCAAGGACAACAAGCCTTGTATTATTGAGTGTGTATTTCAATATGTTTTCTCATTTGAGGATTTTAAGGGCTTTAAGCATCCTTTAGGCTTGAAGTTGTTGAAGGTTATCCTTTATTTTAGAATATCAACACCTTTTGTTGATGATGAGTTTCATAACTATCTAAACTTTGCCAAGATGCCAAAGAGGATTAGGGATATAGAAAGGACGAATTCAAAACTATAATCTTTCTCCTTCATTTCTTTTGAGTTTTGGATCTAGTTCAAAATACCATCAAAGGTAAATATTTCTAACAAAATTAAGATAGTCCTTGAACATGTTATCAACGAACATAGAAGAAGAGCATAAAATGAACTTCATGCTCAAACCAATCAATTTGCTCTCATCATAAGAAAGGTTTCTCTCAAAAATATTATGGATAGAAATGTTTCAAACTTTTCCGCCTCTTGGAGACTTTCTCGAGAAGGTGAGGCAAAATCATGTTGGTTGATAATAGGGCCCCAATAGTTTATTCTAAAGTGCTTGTGTAGTTCTCGTCTTTGTTTCTAGCTTTTTGTTCTTCTCTGTAACCATGACCTTTGCTCCTACTTCTGTTTCGATCCATTGAATTTGATTTTCCTTGCAATGTCATGGATGGGCCTGTTATCCCCCACTTTGGATAACGAGGAGATCATGTCTCAAGGCCCACAGGTCCTAGACATGGAGTATCGAGAGCAGGATTGACTTCAGTATGGCCCTGGAGGGCCCACCTTTTCTCTCTTCCAACATCTTTATCCTATCAGCAGCAGCAGCCTCCACCACCATCGGCTTGGTCTTGTGTCAGAGAGGGTTCTTGCTTCATGAGGTAATTAGTTCAGGTATCATGGTATGTGTCACTTTGATCATCAAAACCATTGAATGTATGCATC
>SNQJ01S0107363.1:29350-40549 GCA_010110895.2 Picea sitchensis
CTTGATTTAGGATTTAATTTGACAATTTAATGTAAAACAGTATGATTTTGGTATTTTGGCCTTGTCGGCCTTTTACATGACCTAAAAAGTAAAATTAGGTCATGGTATTGTATAAATGAAGGATTTTTACCTTCATTTTTTCAAGATCACTCATTCACTCCATAAGGAGGTCTGAAATTTGCGCCCTCTCTTGGGTATTTGGCTGATTTAGTGAGGCGCACTTGTTGAAGGAAGACATTTTTGGCATATTTTGGCATTTCTCTTGAAGGAAGGAGTTACAACTAGGGTTTACATTTATATTTCTTGGTGAATTGTAAGTATTTTTCTGCAAAACTTCTTGAATGAATGGTTGTAGTTTAATTTCTTGCATATGTTTATGATTTTGCTAGACAAAACCCTAGGTGACAAGCACACAGGTAGGTCCTTGTCTCATGTCCCCTGATAGAGAAATTTTCAGCTATTGATAAAGAAGAGAGAGCCTAGCCGTAGCTACACCCTCCTTGTCTCTTTATTTAGTGCTAGTCGTACTATCTAAAAATCAAGAAGAAGGAGATGTCCTATGCCTAGGTTATCTACACTTAGGGTCATTTTTCTTTAGGGTTTGTTGAAAAGGCCTTGTTGTAGCAATACCTTGTCACATCAAACCCTCTAGTTTTGGTTTTATGCTTCATTTCTTAGCTAGCAGTTTTGTCAGTCGACCTAAGGAAGGAGGAGAGAGCACGAGGCCTTGCCATAGCAACACCGGAGTGAGCCTCTCTCCTCTAGGGTTTTGATTTTGAGGCCTTGCCTTAGCAACACCTCAAAACTCCTCCCTCTAGTCCTTAGTCGTTTTGACCTTTGTCTCCTTCAACTCCTGTGTCCTTCATTGTTGACTCCATTAAACCCTAAGGCATTGATCATAAGACCTCATGCGTTGAAGTGGATTTGATCCAAACACTCTCAAAACTTTGAATTGAAACCCTAACTTCACTAACCCTAGCCTAGACTGACCTACTAACCCTAATTGTTGCCGTCATCTTTAGCCATAATATCACTAGTGCAGCAAACGTTTCATTTATAAGCATTTGAATGATGATTAAAGGCACTAATTAAGTGAAGTGTTGATTTATTACATTGAATGTCATACTGTTCCAGTATTTATTGGTGAAGTGACATAGTTTTCATCGCTATTTATAAACATTGACTTCGTCAATATTTATTGCTAAAATTGCTTATATGTTCATCAGATAGTCTTCTATTTATATGAAGTACTAACCCATTGAATTGGCTTGCATATGTTATTTGTTGTTGCTTTGTTCCAGGCAGGTATATCTTTGGGGGGTTTACTTTTTTTAATTGGCCTTTGGCCGGACTATCTGCTTGGTGGTGACTTGTGAGGGGAAATCTGCCTTTATTATGTAATCTTTTGTCTATTCAAAACCCCAGGTCACCGGGGACATCTCCCCTGGGCCTTACCACCCTAAAGAGAAAGAACCTTCCCATCGTAGTGACATTGGGTAGCATTGGTTCCAGTTACGCCAGTTTGCATACTCAATTCTAGCCTTTTATCCTAGCTACAAACTACGCGATAACAGGGCCAATTCCCTAAACCCCACTACAAAAACATGTTGAAGGTGATGGCAGTGTAATAGCTAACTTGACATTGTTCTCATTCTAGGTCGCAATGCCATTATCATTTTTTAACTATTAGTTGGACGTGCTCCTTTGAAGGAAACACTTTTGATTTCATGCCTTTGAATGTGATGGAATATTTTGTTGTTGCTTCTTGTCATTGATGAAGGGCTTAGTGACACATTGTTTTAAGTGCCTATATTTCTTTGAGGAAAATTGAAGTTTGTTTGGAAAATCAATAAGTTCTGCTATTGATTTTTAGGCAGAAGTTGGTCAAGGTCTACCATAGTCATATCTAAAAAAAATCGCCTGTCTTATTCAGTGTGTCTTCAAATAGTCCTTTCAGTTGCTTGTCTTCAAATAGTCCTTTCAGTTGCTTTTCCATCAGAAACTTGTTACTCTCTTTCAAATTCAGCCGTAGCTTGGTGGTGTCATTCATTGGCCACAATGGTTGAATTGAATCCTCCCACAAGATTCATTATACATAATGATTCACAAAACACCTTAAGAATCTCATGAAATTTCTCGATGGTTTTATCAACAACCATTTTTTTCATACTTTTTTTATTTCTCAAGGGCTTGAATGCAAGCTTCATGGAACAAGTCCTTAGCAACATTTTCAATCTCCTCAAACCTTTCTTCTAGAATTGTGGGGGCTTCTAAACCCTTGAAAATCAACCTTAAAGGCTTGATCTTTAGGATTTGTAGTAAAACCCCTGTGTTTAAAGGATTGGACCCAATTCTCCAATTGTCTCGCTTTCTCTGCCACAACGGAATATTTCCAAAACTCTTGTACAACTTGGTGGACAACAGAGGGGATTTGATCAAATGGTGAAGGTGAAGAGGTTATGTTTCCATCATTTTTGTTTCCTTCAAACCTTAAAAAGTCATGTAGTATTGACCACTCAAAAGAAAAAACTAAACTGTCCTACATCAGCTTGGTGTGGAATATTGTAAAAGTTAGGCAAACAATAATTTCATGTTTAATGTTTGATCAACTCGCAATAGTTCATGAACTACAATCAGTCGAATATTGTAGGAGTTATGAAACATTAAGAATAGATCGCTTTATTTAGGATTTCCATGTTGATTTCAAGTCATCTCACTCGTCAAGTAACTGTATTATTTATATTTTGCCTACACAACAATTATTTTCTTGAGCACAACCATCTACCCAATTTTCAATAACAACTACTTCCTTTGTGTAAATAAACAAACTGAAGAAATTCTTATAAATAAAGCAAAGAGATAATCCTATAGAGAATCAAACTGAACAAAAATTCCTAATACTAAAATTAGCCTAATACTAACAAAAAAATAAAGAGAATCAAACTGAATAATCATCTAAAGTGAATATCAACAGGAAGATGAAGGTTATATAGAGAGAAAGAGATCAAGAGAGGTGTTGCCACAACTTCCTATCATCTGTATTTAAATATTAAAGTCAGCTAAAAGCACACAATTTTATAAAATTATTAAGTATCCAGTCAGTAACAACTTTTTTCAAGTGATCGGAACAGAGCCATCTTATTTTCAAGCATCGTACCTGGATATTTTTAATTTATATGGTCGACAAGTTTCTTGATTAAGTTCAAAAGCATAACATATCAAGTGGAAGTATAGAATTAATTTCAAAGGCAGAGTAATTGACCTTACAATTCTTCAAATAATGACAAATAATAAATGTATTTTATTGACTATTTTATGGATTCCTTGAATAACTGAATTTTCATTTTGGGATATTGCAAACTCCAAACCCTGGGTCATGTAATCCATGTAAAGGATCACTTTCAAATAACCCAGAAAGAGTAGTTACTGTTTTCTTCAATTCTGATTTGGAAGCTTTTATTATTCACAAATTTAATTTGAAAGCATTATAACCTTAAGACGCTATTTGAACTGAAATCAAAAGGATCTGTGCCAGCCAAAGTTGAATGCAATCTACCTCCTGCCCAACCATTATTCAATGGCTGAGCAGCAACCCTGGCTGGATCTCCAACAACACGACTACCTTCAACAGATTCTTCAAATTCTGGGAGACCTTGTGCCCTTCTTGCCTTTCGAATTCTCTTCTCTTCTTCCTTCTCTTTCCTCAACCATTTCTCCACTGTCCTCTGCTAACATGCAAGTAAAAGGTTTATAAAAAGAGAGTTTATCTAGATAGACATTGGAAAGAACCCCTCAATACAAAACAGATTCTCTCAAATTGGAAATGAAAAGCAATTTACTCAAGCCAAGTGCAAGATAACATTGGAAATATGGAAGCATTTCTACATCGACAAAAAATGGGAAATCTTTAGGGTTATTTCTTCTCGGTAATTCCAATATCATAAACCGCTAATAAACAAAAGCTTTGGTAAGCAAGAACCTACCAATATGTGCCCTAATAAACCCACTCTTGGTGATAACTAGTAAAATAGACAAAAAATTTAAACTAAATACACTTGTTTATGTGTTTTATAATGATTAGACAGGGCACCGGCAGAGGTGTTGAAATAATGTAACTGCGAAGAGCATTCTTATTATTATTTTGTTATTGGATTAAATCCCCATTGTGGATTAATCATGTCATTATTATTATTGGATTAAATCCTCATTGTGGATTAATCATGTCATTATTATTATTATTGTTATTGGATTAATCCCCATTGAGGATTAATCATGTCGGTAATTGTATAAGAACCAAATCCCCTTTTGCGGATTGGTCATCGGAGAATTACAAAGTGCAGAATAAGAAGTCGGCCCCAGCAGTTATAATGGAAGGGCCAGAATTAATTAAAGGTGGGTTTACCCACCCAGAGTGAGAGGTCGGCCCTGCCAGATGGTGACTCTTCACACGTGCCAGATTGATATAAATAAGAGGCTAGCACCTCACTTCTCACACACACTTCACTTGCTCATTCTCTTATGAGGCAAGCTGCAATGACAAGTTGGAGAGAGGAGAAGAAGGGTGGTGCATCTCTTGAGGAGGACTTTTCTGTATTGGTTTGAGTTATCTCTTGAACATTGTATAAGCTATTTATGATAAGGACGTTTTGCTAGGTTTTCTTCCCCTAGAGGGTTTCCCAGGATAAATGTTGTGTCTCTTGTGGATGTGTATTTCTCAGTGATCTTGTTCTTATTATGCTCTTATCTTATTGAAATGCAAAGAACTATAATAATGGCATAAACATTAACAAGAGGTATGTTAAACTATGAGACATTGAGATGTAAAACAGTACAACACCTGTTTTCATGTCGATTGAAGATGGTATTTTGATGTTACCTTGAAATAATAATAAAGAATGTATGGTATATACAGACCCTTCATTATGCAACATCTGGGGCCAGTTCATACTTTGCTCGTTTAAAAATAAAAGCACACTTGGAAGTGCCCATATACAAGACTGGCTGCTGGAACGAAGCCAGCTATGTTGATTCACAGATATTACTAACACAAAATTCAGTTTTCATAATTACTTGAAAAGTTATATCATGGATTAAATATGATATTTTGAGTATAAGTTACTGAACAAAAACTCCACAGTTAGACTACTAAAAGAAGAGCATGAACAGAGTGCATCTTCTTGGGGTACTCAAATACCACCAAGGCATATCGTCTTCACAATGACATAAACAAAAAGTTCATTCTTTCCAGAGATGTAATTTTTCTTGAATCCTCCAAGAATGACAAAACTGTTGAGCGGTAGCTTCATCATCAAGATAGATTCACCCATGTAAAGACATATCACGAGTTTGATGATGAGATTCCACATCTTGAAGGGGGGATCCCTATCTTGGATCAATCTTTGGAATATCCTTTTGAAGCACCATCTCCCCCTCATGAAGAAGTTCCAGCCACTTCATCAGGACAGGAAGTTCATTTGGATGATGTGATTGAGAGGACTGAAAGGTTGAACCTTGATGGAAATGAAGCACCATCTCAATCAGTGGATCAACCTGGACCATCTCAGAAAGGTCCACCAAAGTGGCTCATAAAGAAACTTGAAAGTATCCATCCTAATGAGGTTGGAAAGACAAGAACTAGAAGTTCTGCGAGACAGGATGGAGGTGATGTAGATAATTCAAATTCAGGTGATGTAGATGATATGGATGTTTCATATGATTATGAATTGAATTTATCTACTAACTTTGAACCAACTTCCTTTGAGGAAGTTGCTTTTCATGATGAGTGGAAAGAAGCCATGCAGAAGGAGTATGAAGCTCTCATCAAGAATGGGACATGGAAGTTGGTGGACCCTCCATTCGGAACCAAACCAATTGGTTGGAAGTGTTCTTCAAGAACAAGTACAAATCAGATAGCTCACTTAACAAGCATAAAGCAAGGTTCGTGGCAAAAGGATTTGCACAAAAAGAAGGTATTGATTACGAGGAGAGTCAAGACTTTTGCCCCCGCAGCAAAATGGGCTACCATTCGTACTCTATTTGCCTTGGCAGCACAAAATGGATGGAAAGTTCATCAAATGGATGTGAAGACTGCTTTCTTGAATGGAGACTTGAAAGAGAATGTCTTCATGCCTCAACCAAAAGGTTTTGTTGTGAAGGGACAAGAACATAAAGTATGCAAACTTGTCAAATCCTTATATGGCTTGAAACAAGCACCCCAAGCTTGGTATGAAAAGCTAACTAAGCATCTTCTGAAATTGAATTTCAAGAACTTTAATCTAGTTGATGCAACTTTGTTTGTCAAGAAAGTTAGCAAAATTGTTGTATATCTTGTAGTGTATGTGGATGATTTGTTGATAACAGAAAACAATGAAAGCCATATTGCATCCATAAAATAGAATTGTATAAAGGCTTTGAGATGACAGATTTGGGACATCTTCACTATTACTTGGGAATTGAACTGACTGTTATCCTCTATCCTAGGGATAACTAGGGAGATAATGTCTCGAGGCCCACAGGTCCTAGACATGGAGTGCCGAGAGCCGGATGACTTGAGCATGGCCCTAGAGGGCCCATCTTTTCTCCAGTGCAACCCATCTATCAGCAACAGCAGCATCCATCCCACCAACCTGGTCCTGAAGTAGCAGTAAGTCTTGCTCCACGAGGTAATTGTTGATGATTGCAGCATCGTGTGACATTCTCCAGGATACGTTCTCCTCTGGACTGAGTTGAGTCGACCTGTGAGAGAGCCCATGTGTTGGGTGTGCCGATGCGATGGGTGTATCGTTCTCCTCTGGACTGAGTTGAGTTGATGTGTGCCCCTGTGAGGGGTGTGCCCCTGTGACGGGTGTGCCCATGTGATGGGTGTGTGTCAAACTTTGGACTGAGTTGTTATGACGTGTGGTCTCTTGCTTTGTACTCCTCTAGACTGAGTTGAGTCAGCTTGAGATGGTCTCTCGCCTTGTACTCCTGTGGACTCAATTGAGTCAGCTTGAGATGGTACTCTAGATGATTCTCCTGTGGACTCAGTTGAGATAGAAATCTGTTGAGTATGACGTCCCTATGGCTAAGCACAAGTGGACGTGTCCCTAGTGGATGAGCACTAGTGGACATGTGAGATCCTTGCTATATTGTCTAAAGAGTAAGATTTACTTGTAACCCTAATTTGTGATGTAAAGGGTACAAGTCGGCCCCACCATGTGAAAGATAATTAATATTGTGTAATTATTAATTATATTATTAAGTTGTACAAGTCGGCCCTATTGTGCCAATAGACACACCTTTTGTTGTGTCAATTGTTGTATAAATAAAGAGTGAATCCCCATTGTGGATTACACTCACTTATCATCTGATGATTTTAGAAGTTGTGGTCTGAAATTATGAGGACTACAATTCGCACTTCTCTAGGAGTTAGTTTTCTCAGTCATAGCAACACCCTATTGTGTGCTAGGTTCGGTGGTGGAATGGTGGATCTTCTCTTGAGAATATAGCAAAGGATTGTTGGGTTTTTCCCCTTGTTTGAGAAGGGTTTTCCCAGGATACTTCTTGTGTTCTTTTGTGCATGGTTATTCTTCTTGTGATCTTGGTTTACTGATTTATAGATATGTCAGTTAGTGTTCCAGATGTTGTTGATGTTGTTGCCCTCTCTCTCTCCTGATGATGTTGTAGAATACCCTTCTTGTTAAGGGGAAGTGTTGAAATATTGTAACTGCAAAGAGTATTCTATTTATTATTGAGTTATTATTCATCTAATCAATCCCCTTTTGTGGATTGATCATGTCGGCCATTGTAATTGACCAAATCCCCTTTTGCGGATTGGTCAAACCCTAATTGTATTATGCAAATTAATAAGTCGGCCCCTAGGCCTAATTAAAGTGGTTTTAACCACTAAGAAGAGAAGTCGGCCCTGCCCAGTGAAGAGACACCTTTCCAACGCCTACTAGCTTGTATAAATAAAGGAAGTCAGCACCTCATTATCTCACTTACTCATTCACTCATCAAGTGCGCAAGTTTGGTAGCTGCAATTGGGAGAAGAAGGAAGAGAGAGGCACATTGCTCAGTGTTGGATATTCTCTAGTGTTTTGGTTTATTGTCTTGGCATTGTATTGGCTATCTATATTAAGGAAGTTTTTGCTGGGTTTTCTCCCCCATGAGAGTTTCCCGGGATAAATGTTGTGTATCTTGTGATTGTGTTTCTCTCAGTGATCCTACCTATGCTATTGTTATCTAGTAAATTGAAAAGAAACCTAATAATAGCTCAAAAATTAACAAATCTCAACCAAATATGATCATCTCACTTCAAATATTTGGGAGGTAGCCCTCAAGACTTACCCCCATCTCAATCGATTCCCCCCCCCTCAATCCCAAAGTCGGGCTTGCCCTATGTGTTGATTTTTGTAGCTTCGGGAGGCATTCCCACTAGAGGCCAAGGTGCCAGGCATGTGGGAATCTTCATTGGCACCAGAATAGCCTTTCGCTTCAGTGAAATCTGCCTTGACATGAGGCCAGGGCCTCATGGGCAAGTCGATGTGCTTTGTGGGTTTGTGTAGGGATTTCACACCAACAAAGAAGACTAAAATATTCTAATTAATTGTTGAGTTTAGGAAGAGCTCCTAAACTCACTCATTGAACTCCTATAAAAGGAGAAGAGGAGATTGTGACATTATGGAGTTAGTGTTATCGCACAGTTTGTAGCTAGGTCTAAAGGCTAGAGGATTGAGGCCAAACTGGCGTAACAGGAACCTTCCCCACCCAATGTCACCTCAATGGGGAGGTACTTTCTATTTAGGAAGGTTAACCCAGGGGAGACGTCCCCGGTAACCTGGGGTTTTGAAGAGGTTAAAGTATAAAAGTCAAGGGAAAAGTTCATCCTCACAGGTTACCACCAAGGTCAGAAAGTCCGGCTAATCAGCCAATAAATGAAGTGTATGCCCAAATGAAAACACCTGCCCGGAACAAGACAACAGCAATAAAATATATATGCAGGCTACAACTCAGTGGGTTAGTACTTTATGTGACTATCTGACAATAATATATAAGCAATGAAACAACAGATATTAATGAGATCAACGTTTTGTCAATATAGCAATGTAGAAGTATCAATTCATCAATAACTACTGAGATGATGTAGCAAACAATATATCCAATCAATCATTTACTCAATAAAATCCTTTAACCATCATCTAATTGCTTATTATCATTGTTTGTTGCGTCAAGATGGAATAACCAACTATGACGTCAGCCTAGTTAGAGTTAGCTTAGTTAGTTAGCGTTTCAAAATTTAAAGTTTTGAGAGTTGTTTTGGACACTAGGACTTCAACGTTGTGTGTCTAAGACCAGTGCCTAAGGGTATATGGAGTCACTCAAGGAGAGGACGCAAGGTTGAAGGAGTAATAGGCTAAAGACAAGAGGGAAGGGTTCTAGAGTGTTGCGATGGCAGGGCCCTAGAATCAAAACCCTAGGGAAAAGAGGCTCACTCCGGTGTTGCTTAAGCAAGGCCTTGTGCTCTTTCCTCCTTCTTTAGGTCAAACTTGGCAAAACAGCTAGCAAAAGAAAAGATTTAAAACAAGAGGATTTAAAGAGGGAGAGTGTTGCAATGGCAAGGCTCTATCACTAAAACCCTAGAAGACGAACGACCCTATGTGTAGATAACCTAGGCCTAGGACGTCACCCTCCTTTTAACCTTTAAAATCAAAGCTAGCTTAAGGGAAGAAGTGAGAAGAGTGTAGCAAAGGCTAGGCTCTTTCTTCCTTCTTCAATGGCTAAGAATTTCTCTCTAAGGGGACATGAGACAAGGACCTACTTGTGTTCTTGTCACCTAGGGTTTTAAAATCAGCAAATTTATAAGTAAATGAAAGAATACTAAACTACAACCATTCAAACAAGAAGTTTTGCAGGAAAAACACTTACATATCATGAAGAAAAGCATGTGCAAACCCTAGTTGTAAACCTTCCTCAAGAGAAATGCCAAATATGCCAAGAAAAGCCTTCCATCAACAAGTGCGCCTCCTTTAAAAGACCAAATACCCAAACTAGGAAGCAAAAATCAGACCTCACAAGTGTGAGTTGTTGTGTTATGTTCAAATGAGGGAAAAACATCCTCAATATATAGTGTATTATGACCCTTCAATTAAAATTAGGTCATTAAAAAAAAAATAGCCGACAAGGCTACAAACCAAAATCATACTGTTTTTACATTAACTGCTAAGTAAAAGACATAAATGAGCAAAAAGTGAGACATCAAGCCCCTTTGAGGGAGATGTTAGGCCCTTTTGGGGCTGTTATCCCCGATTTCATGGGATAACTAGGAGATCATGTCTCAAGGCCCACAAGTCCTAGACATGGAGTACCGAGAGCAGGATTGACCTAAGCATGGCCCTGGAGGGCCCATCTTTCATCTTCTTCATCAGATTTGTCCTGTCAGCAGCAGCAGCATCCATCACCTTCGGCTTGGACTTGCATCGGAGAAGACTCTTCCTCCATGATGTAATTGGTCCAAGTATCATGGCATGTGTCATGTTTGATCATTATAACTTTCAGATATATGCATCAGATTCCTTACATTTCTGACAACTGCTTGGATCTTACACTAACCCACTTGACCATGGTTGGGGGGATTAATGGGGTGCCCTAGCAAGCTTGTATTCATGGGTTTTGGTTAGCCACTAGGGGGGATTTTGAAGAGCCATCGTCCGCTCCCATCATTATATCACTTTTACATCTTGTCTCCCATTCATCTATCCCATTCCCCTAGTCCGGACATTAGGATGACCTATTTATGAGGTTACACCTTATCCTGTGGGAAGAAGGGGCTAAAGGCCCAGGGGGTAAAAGCAGCTGGTAAGAGATAAAATCCATAAAAAATAGAACCTAGAGATGCCTCGCCCAGGGATCCCCGAGAAGGCAATAAAAGGCCTCTCGATAAGAAACAAGAGGGACCCTAAGAAAAATAACAAAACAAGACCTAGCCAAGAGGATGGGAGGTCTCATCACGAGCCAGCCCATTATGTTCATAGGTACCTAGCAGTATGACATTGCTATCATCTGGTTACCACGCCAGGGCAGTGACCTTTGGTTGCATGGCCAAGGGAAAGGGGGTCTCATCACGAGCCAGCCTTATCATCTCTATGAAAGTACTCGTGGGTAACACTGTCAGCTCTGGTCACCACGCCAAGGCAGTGTCCTCTAGTTAGACCTTGAAAT
>SNQJ01S0107363.1:49479-70346 GCA_010110895.2 Picea sitchensis
GAGGTTGCAGGACCTGTTGTCCCCAATTTCTAGGGATAATTGAGGAGATGATGTCTCGAGGCCCTCAGGTTGCAGACATGCAGTACCGAGAGACATATGACTGATAACGTCCACTTGCATATATAGAGACCCACTTCACCATTGTACATCCTCAGTTCATCACGATGGCATTGACCACATCAACGTGCTTCCAGAAGATGATGGGTCTTGCTCCATTAGGTACAAGTTAGGTATTGTGGTAAGTGTCACTTAAATACTTGAGGCATTTCAATATGTTGCATTTAAAACTACTTTTGATTATAGAACTTATGCTTGGAAATTATGTTCCTTGTCATATTTCACCTTGGTGGTTGACATTGTTGGGCAGTGGAAGCAAAACAGAGCATTAATAGAGCATAAAACTGTGAACATCAAAGCAAATACAACACAACAACAATCACACAATTGACACAGTGATTTATGTGGAAACCCAATGAGGGAAAAAACCACAAGCAATGATTATCGGTTTTCTTATTATTCAAGGGAGAATTACAATAGCCTTGATAGGCATACAACCATCCTCTCCTCCCCTCTTCTATACTCTCTTGCACTTGCATTGTACACCACCTCTATGGGTATTCTCAGATATATAACATCTATCACTCAGTTATACAAACTGATCAAGAATAGATCACATAGTTACACAAGCAGTTCATAAATAGATTGCATGCATGCACATGTGCATGTGACCACATGAGGAAATTCGTTGGCATGTTTCCAACAATCTCCACCTTGAAAACAATTTACCTGATATATCATTCCCTTAATTAATTAATCACCTTTTCTGCATACGAAGAGAAGCCAAACACCATCGTAGCTTCTCTAACAAAACTAGTTTTGTAAACATGTCTGCAGAATTCACTTTTGTATGGACCTTTTCCAAAGATATTCATCAACAACGTGTCTTACAAAATGGTACTTAAAATAAATATGCTTTGTCTTACTGTGATAAGTTGGATTTCTAGCCAAATGAATAGCACTTTGGCTATCGCAAAATACTTTTACCTTGTCCTGCATCCTTCCAAACTCACCCAATAAACCCTATAACCAAATTGCCTCCTTACATGCATGTGAAGCAGCCATATACTCTGTCTCTATAGTGGATAAAGCGACTACATTTTGAAGCTTTGACATCCAACTAACAAGTCCTCTTGCAAGAGTAAAGACATATCCTGAAGTGGATCTCCTTTTGTCCAAGTCACCTGCAAAATATGAATCTATATAACCGCAAATTAAATCTATGGAACCATCATAGGTAATAGAATAACTACTTGTGCCTCTAAGATATCGAAGCACCCATTTCAATGCTTCCCAATGATCTTTTCCTGGATTTGCCAAGTATCGACTGACAACACCAACTGCATGTGAAATATCTGGTTTAGTACTCACCATCGCATACATCAAACTTCCCACTGCATTAGCATATGGTACACGAGACATATAATCCTTTTCTTCATCATTACTAGGACGTAAACATGAAGAAAACTTGAAATGGGAAGCCAAAGGGATTTGTACATGTTTCACATTATTCATACCGAATCTCATAAGTATTTTCTCCACATACTTTTGTTGTGATAACCACAACTTACCATTTTTCCTGTCTCTGTGTATCTCCATGCCTAATATTTGTTTTGTTGCTCCTAGATCCTTCATATCAAATGCCCTAGCCAACAGAGCCTTTAACCTGTTGATTTCGACCATGCTCTTGCTTGCCACAAGCATATCGTCAACATATAACACCAAAATATTGAACATGTCATTTTCCAACTTTTTAAAGTAAACACAATGATCATATTCACTCCTTGTAAAATTTAGGCTCACCATGGAGGAATCAAACTTCTTGTACCATTGCCTAAGAGACTATCTCAGGCCATACAATGACTTCTTGAGTTTTCAAACAAACCTCTTATTGCGATCCTGAACAAACCCTTATGGTTGTTTCATATATATATCCTCGTCTAAATCTCCATGTAGAAATTTTGTTTTAACATCTAGCTTCTCTAACTCAATATCAAGCAAAGCAATCAGTGCTAACATAACATGAACTGAAACAAGCTTCACAACTGGTGAAAAGATCTCATGAAAATCAATACCTTCCTTTTGAGAATACCCTTTTTCTACCAATCTTGCTTTATACCTTTTGACTTTATCATAAACATCCTTTTTCAGTTTGTATACCCACTTGCCACTGACAACCTTCCTGTCCTTTGGAAGTTCTACTAGGTCCCATGTTGTATTCCTCTCTAAGGCATCCATTTCTTCATTCATAGCTTTCTTCCATTGAGCACTTTCAGATACCTTAATTGCTTCCTAAAACCAACTAGGTTCTCCATCAATAGAAACCAAAGCCACAGATGAAACATAATCATCATACCTTGTAGGAGGATTCCTGACCCGTGAAGATCTAAAGATGGTTGAGTTTCCAACTGAATTCGTTGAACTTGCGGTACTTGTTCTTGTCTCACTTCAACATCTACCAATTATGATTTTAAGAGTGAGGATTAATCAAATACTACATCTCTGCTTATGATGAGTTTGTGGACAGTAGGATCCCATAGTCTGTACCCCTTAACTCCATCACCATAACCAACAAAGACATATTTCTTTGATCTAGGATCTAACTTAGAACGTTGATCTTTAGAAATAAGAGCATAAGCATCACAACCAAATATTCTCAGATTTAAAAAATCACATGAATGACATGTCCATACCTCTTCTGGAATCTTACGGTTTATTGCAGTTGATGGTGACTGATTTATCAGATCGCATGTTGTAAGAACTACTTCTGCCCACAATTCCTACTGCATCTTGACATTACTGAGCATGCTCCTTGCTCTCTCTAGAAGAGTCTTATTCATCCGTTCAACAACACCATTTTGCTGAGGAGTATAAACCGTGGTCTTATGTCTTTTGATCTCAGCTTCCTTGCAATAGTTATCAAATTTCACAGATGTGAACTCACCTCCATTATCTGTCCTTAAACACTTGATTGACCTGTTAATGCTCTTTTCAACCAAAGCTCCGAATTGCTTAAAAGTATTAAATAAATCAGTTTTTCTTTTAAGTAAATAGACCCAAACCTTTCTAGAGTAATCATCTATAAATGTCACATAATATGAAGATCCTCCAAAATAAACTGTAGGGGATGGTCCCCAAACATCTGAATGAATGTAATCAAGGATACATTTTGTTATATGCCTTCTTGTTTTAAACTTCTGTCTACATTGTTTTCCAAAAACACGATATTTGCAGAAATTCAAATTCAGAAACTTCAAACTTGGAAGTGACTTACAATCAACCAGTACCTTAAGCCCTTTCTCACTCACATGACCCAAATGTTGATTCCATAAATGAATAGAGTCACTTGCATCTTCAGATGCTGCCACTGCTTGATTTACTTATGTCCTTCCTTCAAGATGATAAAGGTTGTCGATCCTCTTTTCTTTCATGACTACTAAGATGTCTTTGGACACCTTCAGTACTCCACCTTGAGTTGTACACTTGTAACCACCAGAATCTAGAACTCCCAAAGATATCAAGTTCTTTCTTAGTTCAGGAACATGCCTTACATTTGTTAATGTTCTTACAGAACAATCATGCATTTTAATCTGAACGCTATCAAATCCAACAATTTTACAAGAAAAAACATTTCCCATAAAAACAACACCATCATCAATAGATTGGTAAGTTGAGAACCAATTTCTATGAAGACACATGTTGTTGGACACACCAGAATCTAACAACCAATGATGATGTTGATGTGAAACATCACAAGTAGACAATACTTCATCTCAACCATACCTGAACTTGTTTTAGCTACATTAGCTTCCTTTACTTCTTTTGTGGAGTCCTCCTTGGATGCATTCTACCTTTTCCAACAATCCTTCTTGAGATGCCCAGATTTGCCACAAAACCAACATTTATGCTTACTCTTGTTGCCTTTTGACTTAGACCTTGATGTACCCCTCTGATTTTTCCCTCTTTCTGTAGATCGACCTCTGACCACCATTGCTTCTTAGGTTTCTTTACTAGATCTTTTCCTCATCTCCTCATACAACAATGCTCCCACAACAGTGTCATAATCTATGGTATATGTTGTGCTAAACCACATAGTTGTGACCAGATGATCCCAAGACTCAAGCAAAAAACACAGTAGTGTAATCGCCTTGTCCTCATCTTCATAGATTGCATCCATACTAGATAATTGACAAACCAGAGTATTGAAAACATTCAAGTGATCATGAATTTTCATACCTTCTTTCATCCACAAACTATCACGATTGCCCTCTTCAAGAAGATTTTGTTTGATAAGTTCTTTATCATATACAGACTCTCTAGTTTGGTCCTGGCTTGATTTTGTCATCTCTTCGGCGATGTTAAACAACATGTCATCACGGAGACACAACCGAATGAATTGAGGGACTCTTGCGGATCCTCGATCCACCGTCTGTCATGCTTTCTGTTTTCTTTGACTTTCCAGCCAAGGCGTTTTGCAATCCTTGTTGCACAAGTACATCTCGCATCTTAAGCTTCCATAGCGCAAAACTATTCTTACCACATAACTTTTCCACCTCAAACTTAGAACTCGCACTTTCGCCATTAGCTGAAACTCCAAAACCACTGCTTATAAAACCGATCCTTTTTAATATAGAGGAAAGAACTTATATTTCAAAGTGGAACCAAAGAAGTTGGGCAAAAAGTTTAATCCCAAAAAATAAAATATTTAAAATATATCTTAAAACCTTTTAGGACATTCAACTTTTTAAACAAATAAACATCCCCTCTTCGTATAAAGATATCTTCTTATATATTACCCTTCACATAAAGGGTGAAGGTATATTAAAAGGAATCCTTTAATAAATTCATACCCACATGAATCTCATCAAAAGTCAAAACTCATACCTCTCGAGAGTTGTCTGTGCATATCAAACAATAAAGGTCGATTTCATACCATGAGTTCTCGTGACAAAACCTTCCACGACTTTCAACATGAATACTCCACAGAATCTTTCCACGAGTGTGTCACTTCACAACTTATTGTTGTTATCACACCTTCTCCACACGACAAGGATCAACGAATATTAACACACCCTCTGCATCTTTGACCAGTATCAATGAATATTTCCCCTCTTCCAACACACAACACTCCAGCACTTGGATCACCCCTCTTCTAACACAGCTCTCTTGGATCGACCAAATGCTCTTTGCATATACCAAGCTCAACGTTCTTCCTAATAGGTGCCCGAAGCGTTAGAGAAAATGCTCTGAAATTAGCTTTCGGTCCTGGATTCTCACATGCTTCGACCTCATCAATTTGGCTCCACCTACTCGATACCACTTGTTGGGCGTGCGGAGAAAGCAGTTAAGAAATTGCTTGAACATCCAGAAAACACAACAGTAATCACACAATGGACATGGTGATTTATGTGGAAACAATAGAAAAACCACGAGCAATGATTATCAATATTCTTATTATTGAGGAAAATTACAATAGCCTTGATAGGCATATAAGAATCCTCTCCTCACCTCTTCTATACTCTCTTGCACTTGCATTGTACACCACCTCTATGGGTATGCTCACATATATAACATCTATCACTTTCAGAGTTATACAAATTGATCATGAATAGATCACATTGTTATACGAACAATTCATAAATAGATTGCATGCATGTATGTGCATGTAATGTGACATGAGAGAATTTGTTGGCATGTTTCCAACATACATTGTTCCCTAGTAAGTGATCACCCTTATGGATGAGTTTGCTACTGGGAGGTCACCTTGTGAGTCATCATACCATTCCGATCATACTTATCATTTTCACACTTCACCCTTTTCATCTCCTTATCTTTTGGAATTTCCAAGTGTACTGACCCAATAAGAGATTGTACCTCTTTCATGGGAAGAAGGGAGATTGGAGGCCCAGAGGGAATGTATTTTGAAAAAGATAAAATCCAAACTATGACCTTTCAAATGCTTTTCGCCCAAGAGGTCTTGATAACAATGAAATGTTTCTCTAAAAATAATTAAATACTAGCAAAAGAAAATTTCACATATATAAATGTCCCACTTGTTGAGGGATCTACTGAAGTGTTCCTACTTTCTTTACCTCTATGGCACTTTGTGTACCTCTAGCCTCAAGTGACGCTCCCCAGGCTTTATGTTGATTTGATGATTGAGTAGCTTTGGAAGATACCCTTATTGTATTTGACCAAGATAAACCTAAATATTATTATATTATATATTTATTTAAAAGGCGACCCTATTGTGCCTTTGTAAAAGTCGACCCTATTGTGTATGACAAATGCAAATGAAAAATAAAAAGGTAAAGTGACATGAGTCGATCGGACCTAATTTTAGGTTGGTCGGACTACTATTTATAAAGATGCTAGTAGCCTCATTTGTACACACACATACTAGCTCAGCGGCCCGAGAGGAAGTGTGCAAGTCTCAGAAGGAGATGCTACTATAGCTAGGATGTGACATTGTGGAAGTTTTCTTGGTTTATCTCTTATTATTATCTCTTGTGGTTAAGTGGTGCGCTTCTCTTCCTAGTGAAGGAGTAAGGGAGGATATTACCTTTGTTAGTTCTCTCTTGGAGAGACATTGTTCTTGGTTGGTGAATCTATATTGAGGAAGTTTGTTGGGTTTTCCCTTAGGGGGTTTCCCGGGGTAAATATTGTATTATATGTTGTAGTGTTATTCTTTTCAGTGATCCTTTATAATAGCAACCAATTGTGCTAATGGTTGGCCTTAGATTTAAAATCAACATGGTATTGAAGGAGGGCACGAAAGAAGGCATTTTATAGCACACAAAGAGCACTTCGTTGAAGAAACTAAGAGCATGGAGAAGGCAGCTTCTAACCTAGCACACATTTTCCACAGGCAGTTATCCAGTTTGGACAAGTTTTAGAAATTAGGGTTTCTGCATAAACCCTAAAAGGTGACATCATCCACCTTTCTGAAGGACGTTGAACAATGTAAGACCATCTAGAAGCTCTCCCTAGGAGCATCTATGTTAAGCAGGGGATCTGAGCAATAAATAAAACAAAATCACGGAAATAAAACACAGAAGATACACAATACAATAGAGACACCGAGATATACACAGTTTCACCCGGTGTGGGCTATGTCCACCAGATAAATTGCTAGGTCCTTTCTTTAATATTATCTATCAAATGAAGGATACAACCTACAACACACCCGTTGTAACTTCCTCTTTACTTTCTCTCCGAGGCTCCTCACTCATAATACAATATTACCGCAATGATACATAGCCTCAATACATTTCCCTCATAAAAGAGGGTTGCCTTATGAAAAGAACCTAACACTAACTTCTAGCGTCGTCTGCCCGATCTTATAATGGCTTGATAGTTACTATGAAATTACAACATACATTTACAAGGCAGTTTTCCTTTGGGGACCACTTGCCTCCGGACCTGAGAGGGTAACCCCTCTGCACTCCCAGCGATGGAGAGTGGTACATTCTTAAGGAGTGTAAAGTCTTCATGGGGTATATAAACATGGTTGAAAACAAGACCTCTGAATAAAGGAGAATGTCGGGGTCCCACAACCAACACATCTCCCTAGATCATAATTTTGAAATTTGAAGCTTAAGAAATTAGGGTTTTCTGATAAAACCTAGGTTGTATTGATTTATATTGTAGTTAGGTGGAAGTACCAGTGCGATTGTTGCAGGTTGCAATACCGGTTGCGGATTCAGTATTAGTTGTAGTTATTTGAGTTGCAACACGATTCGCGATGCCAACACCGGTGCTTAATACGATTCAGAGTGAACATTTTGTGAAGTGTTGGGGACTAATTTTTTATTGTCCTAGTAACCCTAACAAATCTCTGGCTACCTTTAGATTACAAATTTGGAGCACCTTTGAAGTTTTAAGGTTCATTATTGCTTATTTAGCCGCTGCTGCTAGATGGTGCCACTATTTGCAAATGCTATCCAAGGTATGCACTTACATATGTTTAAACTATATCACATTATTTTAAAGGGTATTTTCAAGAGAAAGGATCATTTGTTCAAACAACAATCGTAGATCCAAAAGGATCTGAGATCCAGCACATTCAAAGGAAAAATGCACTCCAGTGCGATTTTTTGATATGCCTCTAGTTGTTTTGGCATTATTGTGATTTTATGATCATTTAGGTTTCATTTTGATCTATTCTCTAGTCCAAAGTTAAAGTTAGAAACTAACTTTAGTCAGAAATATTAAGAATTGATTAAGGTTAAAAAATAGAGTTTTATTCTCAACTCAAATTTCTATCAAGAGAAAGCATATTATCTTAGTACAAAGGACAAGTTGAAGAGAATACTTGTCATCTTGAGTGAAGGAACTACGAAAAGAAAAGAAACAACACTCATTCTTGAAGACAAGGCTCGAGGTTCCAGGTTTGATTGATTAAATTGATAATATTCAAGGTTGCACATGACAAGTTCCTGAGTTCTAGGCGTTGGTTGGAACATCACAGGAGTGCCAACAACTACATATTTGATGACTGACACCTTGATGAATGACATTTAGGATAGACTCAAGGGAGCAGAGGACACACTTGCCTCGGTCACACATAATTTGAAGGACCAAGACGACACCATCACATTGTTGAAACGAGCTTTGGCTAACAGACAAAGCTTTGTTGTCATGTCAATGAGGATCAAGATAAAGGAACTTGAACCATATGATGATACTCGCAGTGCTAAGTTGCTTGACAACTTATTTTGGGACAGTGAACAGTAATTGGATCAGTTGAACGCAAGTTCAGATGAAGCCAAGGTGAACGATGAAAACAATGTTCTTGACAGGAACCGCTAATATTTGGTGGAGGAATTGGGTGGAAGACTTGGTAGCTGGGAAAATCGTTGAGAAGATGGAAAACTTGGCAGAGATGAAGGCAACCTTGAAGTAATAGTTTGGTCTCAGGAATCAAGCACGCTGGTAAGATCCAAAGGCTACATCAAGGAGTTCACAGGGCTCGCGTTGGAGATCAAAGACATGCTAGAAGAAGACAAACTTTTCCACTTAAAGAATGGTTTGTATCCATGGGAATAGAGTGAGCTGCGATGACAGAACATGCAAACATTTGTAGCAGCCATCACTGAAGCAGACAAACTCTTGGACTTTAGAGGTAAACCCAAGATAGTTCCTAGGAATAGTGAGGACACCCAAGGTGATAAGAAACAACAAGGGAAGGGAAAGAAGAATAAAGAAGATAGAAGGCATCCAAGGGAAGCGAAGACAATGCCAAGCAAATGGACACAACGAAAGAGAAGAATATGATTTTGTGTTGGATTTGTGCCAACGAGCACTATGTGAAGAATTGTCCTCTGAAAAAGGCGAACAATCCAATTGTTGGAGTCTTGCAAGTCTTAAACATTGTCATCGAGGGTGAATCCATAGAGATCCAAGAAGAGCCAGGGTCAGAAGCGTTTCTTTGTCTTGACTAAGCCGCCAGGAAGTCGATGATAGCCATGGTGGAAAGTGTTAATGTTTATGCCATTAGTATAGTTCTTTCATTTTCATTAGATAGAGCATAATAAGAACAAGATCAGCGAGAAATACACAATCACAAGAAACACAACATTATCCTGGGAAACCCTCTGGGGAAAACCCAACAAAACTTCCTTATCATAAATGGCTTATACAATGTTCGAGATATAACTCAAACCAATACAAAAATTCTCCCGAGATCGCCACCCTTCTTCTCCTCTCCAACTTGTAAATTACGAAAAACTTGCCTCATAAGAGAATGGAGCAAGTGAATTATTGATAATAAGAAGTGAGGTGCTAGCCTCTTATTTATATCAATAAACTGCGTGTGATCACCATATGGCAAAGAACCTCTCACTCTGAGGGTGGGTAAATACCTTTAATGATGAATGGCCCTTCATTATAACTCTTTGGGAATGACTATTGTGCTTTGTAATTGTCGATGACCGAAATCTGCAAAGGGGATTTGGTCCATATACAATTACATTTATGATTAATCTCAATGGGGATTAATCTAATAATAATAATTATTATAATGACATGATTAATCCTCAATGGGATTTAATCAATAATAATAATAACATGATTAATCAAAATGGGGATTTAATCCAATAACAAAATAATAATAGATCATGCCATGGGATTCATTATTTCAACACTTCCCCTTAACAGAAGGGTATTCTTCATCGACATCAGGTGAGAGAGGTTTGCATCATCGGTGGCATCTCAGGGCGATATCGTCAATATCATCTTGAACAATTGTCTAGCATTCTGCAGTCATAGGAAGTTTCTTCATTAAGCGGCATCATCATTCGAGAATGCTATCATCATCTGCATCAAACATGTATCGGTAAAAATGATGCCTCATCACATCACTAGAGTTGTCACATCATAGTACTACACTAGCTCAATGTCATCAGTTAAAGTACGGTAGCTTTCGATTGTCGAGTCCACATCTTGCTTTACATCCCAACAACTGGAATTGGAAGAAAGTAATATCATCATCTGCGGCTTCGTCTACAACAACTGGTCGAGAATCACAACGTCATGCTTTATGTCTAACAACTGGATCAAAAGAAAGGAACACATCAAAATCCTGCTTTACATCTAACAACAAAGACAGAAGCAAGGAATCATCTTACATTACGTCTAACAACTAGGTCAAAAAAAAGGAACATCACATCTTGCTTAACGTCTAACAACAAGCTCAGAAGCATAACTCATCTTGCTTTCGTCTAACAACAAGGTCGGGAAGCAAGGATCACACGCGGTCATGCTTTACGTCTAACAGCAAGGTATGAAGAATGACTCATCTTGCTTTACATCTAACAATAGGTCAGAAGCAAGTAATAACAACGTTATGATTTAGATCTAACAACTGAATTAAGCATAACTCATCTTGCTTTCGTCTATTAGCGAGGTCAAAGCAAGGAATCACACTGACGTTAATAGCATGTCTAACAACTAGGTCGAAGCATAACTCATCTTGCTACATCTAACAACGAGGTCGGTAAAGAGGATCACAGCGTCATGCTTTCGATCTATTAATGAGGTTAGAAGCATGACTCATCTTGCTACGTCTAACGGTGAGGTCAAAGCAAGGAACACATCTACTTTCCCTTTTAGGGAAGGTCCTTTTCGGACAATACCAAGCTTATCTTGAAAGTGTTCAAACTTTACCGAGATAGAGCTTAGTCATCACATGAAGCTTGTTCATCGTAGCACAATAATAGCGAACTTCAAGGCTCCTCTCGTACCATGTCGCGGATGAAATGATAGCATATCTCTATGTTCTTCGACCTATAAATTGGAACAAGATTCTCTATCATTTTAATATGCAACTTTATTATCACATAGAATCACGATTACTCTCATCTCCAAGTCAAATAGGCACAATGACAACTTTGAGCCATATAATTTAGAAGTAGCTAATGAGAACATGCGGCAATGTACTCTACTTCGTCTTTGAGGAGCAACTTATTAGTTAACTTCTACTCTACCAGTCATAGATGATCCCAAAAGCTGAAACAACATCGAACTGATTTTTACGACCGACAGCTTCACCTTATCTGCGTAGAGTATATCCGCTCGGTGTGAAGTCATGATCTCCATCATAGTTGGGACCATAATCCATTGACGCCTTTAAGGTACCTCATCACATGTTTGTAGCCACTAAATGAACACATTTGGGCTCCACCAAAACTAACTCAAGGTGTTCCTTTGTAAAGCGGATATACGATGCAGTGTTGAAGTCGGGTACATCAACGATCAATGTCATGCATGCTGAGTGGCATCTATCAAATCGGCGAAGTGTGGGCAACAACTTAAGTTTAATTTCCATGGGTGTATTCATGGACTTTCATTCAAGCATGTTGAATCTCTTCAAGAATTCGACTGTTTACTTCCCTTGGTTAAGGAAGGTCTTTTTGGACTTCCTTAGCTACCTCAAGACCTAAAGTAATGCATTAGGCCAAGGTCTTTCATTTTCAAATTCCGACAAGTCTCTGTTTACATTCGTGATGAGCTTTTCTTCTCATGTCAAGAATCGTCATCCACATGCATTAATAGTATTCTTGGTTCATTCTCCATGATCTTGAAGTAGAGATTTGAATCTACTTTACTCTTGGTAAAGCCCAAGCTCGTCAATAAATTGTTTATCACGGTATACCAAGCTCGGGGAGCTTGCTTCAATCCATTATGAGCTTTCTTCAATCGACGGACATGAGACTTCTTGTCTTCAACCTCAAATCGCTTGGGGTTGCTCTATATACACTTCTATTCAATGATACCATTCGGAAGAAAGTTGTCTTCACATCCATTTGATTGAAACTTCCATTTCATCTTAGCGACAAGAGCTATAATGGTTACGATCGCGAGAGATGTCTGACCACATAGCGAATGTCTCTTCATAGTCGATTCCTTCCCATACGGGAAAGCTGACGGGCGACAAATCTTGCTTATATTTCTCAATACTTCCATCAATGGCATGTTTATGTTGAATAGCCATTTGATGATACACATCCTTACTTTTTGGTCTAGGTACAACTTCCCACACATCATTCTCTTTATTATGGATTGGTATTCCTCTGTTATAACATCGCCCGTCCCTTCTTGGATGGCCTCTTCAAAACATGGTTCTTCATCAAGTAGATTACACATCAAATCAATATGGCTGGAGAATGGCTTTGGTTTCTTCCATCATCGTGGTTTCCTTGGAACACCATCTTCCTCTCCATCTTGAATAAGCTCTCTTGCCCAAGCGGACTTTCTTTATGGGAGAAGGTCACTTGAGGAGGAGTTCTTGAACTTACGTTATATCATGATCTTCAGTGTCTCCTCATCGGGGAAACTATGACTTCCCTCACGGGTTATCGCGACTGGAACTTCCCTCCGCGAGGATTACGTCATCACAGGATTTCTACTGAGGTTCTCTTCATACTACTCTTCAAGTGGCATCTTCGATTTCTTAAATTAGAAGCTTATACATCAAAAGGTCACGTCCCTGCTGATTTCAATATGGAGGTGACGGTGTATGTAGATTTTGAAGGCCTTAGATACCTCACGGTATCCACAAATATTCCCTTCTTTTCGGGGGGCTCGGTTCTTCTTTTCTCTTCGGTATATGAATAAACACTATTGGGCAGGTAAATATTTTGAGATGGCTTACCTGCGGCTTCTTTCAATGAACATTTGTCACGGGTCTTGACACCAGAAGTGCACTATGGGATAGTCGTTTCTACACATAAACAAGCCCCGCCATAGGCTACATACGCCCCATAAGCACATAGGAAGATCTTGATAGTGAATCATGGTCTTCACAACTTCCATAATCGTTATGTTCTTCCTTTCGGTAGCTTTACCGTTTGTTGGGGATTGTAGGGAGTAGTTAGTTCCCTCTTGATCCCGACATTTTTGCAGAAGCTTACGAACTCCTTGAGGTATATTCTCCTACATTATCTTACCTAAGTATCTTAATATTTCTTCGGAAGATTCTTGATAAAGACTTTGAATTCCTTGAATTTCTTGAATACTTCATCTTTATATTTTAAAAAATATCGAGGTCTTCTGAGAATAATCATCAATAAATGATACGCATAGTATACATACCGCTAATGGAGGATGATGGCATTGGGCCACACACCGTCTTGAATGGATGAGTTCCAAAACTCCTTCACCTTTTCTATCCCTCTTTGGAAAGGGTTCTTGATGTTCTTTCCTTGTGCACATCCATTGCATATGCAGCTACGATCAACCTTGAGTTAAGTATTTTGTGACAACTTTGCATGTGTATGGTGGCGTATTGTAGTTGATGTGAGCCAATCTTCTATGCCAAAGTTGGCATGAATTTTTCGATGGCATGGGTCATAGAAGTTTATGGGTGACCACTGGCTTATATAAGCCATTTTCTTCACTTCGATGGCGATTGCTTCATTTATGGTTCTCCCTTAGCCCACATAAGAACTTCACTCCATCTATGAAGGCAACTCTATAGTCTTTCTTGTCTAAAGTTGATATGGAAAGTAAGTTCTTCTTTAGACGGTACATAGAGTACATCCTTCATTGTTATTGAGTTTTTCTGAATCAAGCTTGTAGTTTGATTCTCCTATTCCCCTGATAGGATATTGATAATCATCTCCAAGAGTTACTTTTCGAGAAACTTATTTTACGAAATACAAGAGAGTATTTTTCTTACCCATCATATGATTTGATGCACCACTATCAATGAGCATGTGTCCTCTCCGAATTGTCTGAGGATCACGAGAGAGGCGAGATCAAGACATGGTCATGTCATCTTCATAGGTGGTTTCTTCATCTTGACAATGTGAGCACATATTGCCTTTGGTAGCTCCTCTTGTATTCTTCTTTTTACATTTGGCGGACAATTGTTAAGCCTTGTGTCCCATCTTATCACAATGATAGCATTGTATAGATGAGATCTCGTCCCTTACGTTGTCCTTTCTTTTGACAATTTCTTGAATGAGATTCTTGATTGTTGAACTTGTTTGATGATTGTGGTTCTCTGTAAAGGGATTCCCTTTTTGAAGTAGGGTTTCTTCTTCCTCCTTTTGTATGAGTAGCTAGGGCTTGATCATGCTCCCTTGCTAGTAGTGTTTCCTGATTCGCTACTCTTGTTTCTTCACGGATGCATTCTTCCCATAGGCTTTCAAAAGCGTAGTTTTCCTTTCACAGTAAGCATATTGATTGGATGAAGGCATCCCAAGGTCTTGGAGACCATTTAAATTGGTCATTTAAAATTGGTCTTAAGTCGTCGTGTCTCCAATCACTTTCAATTGTTCTTTTATTTCGAGGTCGGAGAAATATTCTTGAATCATTTCTCCTTTCGCATCTTGGTATTCTTCAAGCGAAGTTCTGAGATTCATCTTCGATTGATGTTCTTTCCTTCATATAGTTTTCTTAGAGCATCAAACATTTCCTTGGAGTTTTCTTTGATGATACATATGGGATCGGGTGGTCTTTAATTGAATCTGTGATGATTCTCAGAAGAGCCACGATTGAGTCATACGGTGCTGCTTTCTCTACGGCATATTCGGGTTCCTCCACTTCTTCTTTGATAAATCTTGATAGGTCATTCTCGCAAGGATCAGACCGATCACAGCACTTCTAGGCATGGAAGTTGTCTATGACTTTCTAATTTCTCAACAAGCTTTGTGCTACCAGACATCTTATTATACGGCTTGAAAATGTAAAAATTGAAAATACTCAAAATCAAATTTTGATCTTACCGGGAGGTGCGCTTGGATGAGAGGGTATCACGGTGTCTTCAGTTGAGAAAATCAAATTTTACCGATCAAATCTGATCTTGGATTTGAGATAGTGCTTACGGTACTTACGAATGCGGTTTTCTGGTACTTGGTACTTTGTGAAACTAGGTTTCACTTTACAGGAGATCCAATAGCGAAAAGTCATCTAGGTTATAGAATTGATCGATGAGGAGGGCACAGCTTTCTAAGTGTTAGGGCTGAGAATACTTGTTTCAAAACCTAATTTTGAGATACTGATAGCAGTGGCGTTTTTCTCTTGTAGGTGTGTGCTTTCTTGGGTTGGCTTTGATACCATGTTAATGTTTAAAGACATTATTATAGTTCTTTACATTTCGATAGATAACAAGGCATAATAAGAACAAGATCCTTGAGAAATACACATCCACAAGAGACACAACATTTATCTGGGAAACCTGGGGAAGAAACCGACAAAACTTCCTTATCATAAATAACTTATACAATCTTCAAGAGATAAATCAAACCAATATATAAAGTCCTCCAAAAGTCAAGCCACCTTCTTCTCCTCTCTCCAGCTTGTAAATGCAACTTGCCTCAAAAGAGAATGAGCAAATGAGTGTGTGTAAGAGGTGAAATTTAGCCTCTTATTTATATCAATCGACGCGTGTGAAGGTCACCATCACAGTAGGGTTTGACCTCTCACTCACGGGTGTTAAACCACCATTAATTAGTCTGACGCTCTCCATTATAGCTTCTTTGGGCCAACTTCTTATTAAATACTGTATTGTGGAGTGACCAATCCGCAAAAGGGGAGTTTGGTCCTTATACAATTACAGAACATGATTAATCCTCAATGAGTTAATCAATAACAATAATAATTATAATGACATGATTAATCCTCAATGGAGTTTAATCAATAATAATAATAACATGATTAATCCACAATGAAGTTTAATCCAATAACAAAATAATAATAGAATGTAGCGGTTATTATTTCAACAGGCGATTGAGACGCTCCTTGTATACCTTCTTGAGGGTTTTGATGTTTCAACATCCCGGATCAGACATTCTCCCAAATTGGTCATGTAGAATTGATAAAGGGAGGATGATACATTCACTCGTAGAATGTGATTTGGCTAGTGGTGAATGGCCAGGATGTTGATGCTTCTCAGTGTAGCTTGTCGGGTATAGACATTCCTCGAGATTAGTCATGTTGGTTGACCAAGGAGAATGATACATTCCCTCATGAGGCCATGTTGATTTGGCTAGTGGTGAATAGCTCAAATGTATTATCTCCTAGTAGTCATGTTGATTTGATGAGGAGTGATGATAAAGACTCAAGATTCTCGAGGAGTGATAAAGACTCAAGATTCTCTCACATTGCCTTCTCCAGAATGATGTGATCTATTTTTTATAAGACAGGTTTGACTTGTTTACAAGTCTAGTCTAATTTTGAAGACGTAGGCTCAAGCGACCCCTTGTGATGAGGGGATTCTCGGTGAATCTACTCAACATTAAATACCTATATTAATTAGAAGTGAATGTGAGGAGATGACACATCAACAAGGCTCATGGACAACTTTTCTAGTGAAGAAGAAATGTCAAGAAGACAAGACAAACCATTGAAGAAACCCCAAAAACCATTAAAGAATAAATTGAAGACAAAAGAAGAAGTCGACCCCACAAGGAAATTAAAGGTGACTCGAACTATATAAATAAAGGTTGGATCATTTCACTTGTCATACAACACAATTGTTCTCCTACAATGCGCAGTTCTCAATTGCCAGCTACAATGCGCAGTTCACAGTTGCCAGCGACAATGCGCAGTTCCCAATTGTCAGCTATAGTGCGCAGTTCCCAGTTGCAAGCTACAATGCGCAGTTCACAATTGTCTGCTACAGTGCATAGTTGCCAGTTAGAGTGTGCAACTGTCAGTTACCAGTTACAGTGCGCAGTTGCCAGTTGCACTATCTTTGAGGTGTGTTATTTTTGGAGCATCTTAGCAGTTCTTTTGTGGTGCGCTATCCTTGAGGGATCTTCCTCATACAAGAGCGCAATTATTTTTTGTTGGGTTTCTTCTTATTGATGGTGATAAACTTGGATTAATTTCTTCTTAAGAAAAGTTGTTGGGTTTTCTCCCAAGGTTGGGTTTCCCAGGGTAAAATCTTCTGTCTACTATTCATGGCTATCTTTTTATGATTTTGTTGTTTCCACTGCAGTTATTTTTGGTTGAAATTTTCAGTGTAATTATTCTATGATAACAATGGCATAAAATTTTGTTTGAAATTATAAGGATATAATTATCAGATCTAAAAATCAAAAAATTCAACATGTTATCAGAGGTTTGTTGAAATTTGCCACTGCACAATCACGGATCTATTGTTGACTACAACACTAGAAGAGTGTTGTACGTTTTCTTGTTCTTGTTCCGGGAAGGGTCAAGATGGTGTCCGGTCCCGGACTAGAAGATAGATTGGATGGTGCTACAAAATTCAGATCCTGTAAGACCAGGATACTCTTCATCTTGGATGAAAATGAGATTCATAACTATGTAAAAGAAAATATCTTAGAACCAAAAAATGATGAAGAGAAAATCAGGCACAAGAAGAATGAAGCAAAGGCTAAGAGAATCTTGATAGATTATGTAAAATATCATTTGATTCCACACATCGTTGAGTTGAATACTACCAAAGAAATGTTTGACGCCTTGGTCGGATTGTTTGAGAGTAAGAACACTAGGAGAAAATTAGCTTTGAGAAATCATCTCCATTGTATCATGACGACCACATCAGATTGAGTTGTCACTTATTTTGTGAAGGTCTTCCAATTGAGAGATCAACTTAAGGCCATTGGAGACACCATTGATGATGCATAACTTGTTACAATGACACTTAATGGATTTCCTTCTTCATGGGAGTCATTTGTTCAAATCATTTGAGGACGAGAGAAGTTGCCCAAGTTTGATCTTCTATGGGTTGATTGTGTCCAAGAAGAGGCCAGATTATTGTCCAAGAACAACTTACAAAGACCCAGAATGAAGGAACTCTAGCTCTTGCAGCTCATGCAAGAAAAGGAAAAGGAAAAAGAAATTTTAGAAAGAAGAAAGCTTCAGTTCAAGAATAGAAGAAGAAGGATCTTTAAAAGATCAAGTGCTACAATTGTCATACATTCAGTTACTATGCTTCTCAGTGTCCTCAGAAGAAAAGGAAGGGAAAGTAGCATGCATCAACAGTCGATGTTGATGAGCATCAACCATAAAAGAAGACAAAAGAATCCAAACTTGATGAAATCACAAATGAACTTCGGAAAGAGTATTTCTTTGTCTCCGCTCTTACAGGCACTATTACAGATAGTAGTGATACCTGGTTGGTAGACAGTGGTGCTTCTAGACACATGACAGGTCACCGAAATTCTCTTAAATACTTAACAAAGAAGGACTCAACATTACTGGTGGAACTTGGAGACAATGCCAAGTATGCAGTAAAAGGAGTTGGAACTACATTGTTTCAGCTTGAATCTGGATATTCTCTACACATGAAAGATGTATTCTTTGTACCAGGATTAAAGAAGAACAAGCTCTCTATATCAGCATTTGAGGATAGAGGTTACAGAGTTGCATTAGTGGGTGGTCAAGTTCTTGTATGGCCTATGGGCTCAAGAATAAACTCAACAGGAGTGATTAGTGTGCGAGAGGGAGAATTGTATAGATTATCAGGATGATCAGCCCAGACATTGGTACATGACAATATCAGTTTATGTGAGTTATGGCATCGGAGATTTTCTCACCTTCATTACAGATCTTTTCCAGTATTAAGGAGGATGGTTACAGGTATTCCAGAGCTCTAGGTAGAGAATGATGGTGTTTGGAGGGGTTGTACACTTGGAAAGAATACCAAGGGACATTATCCAATCAGTGATAGTAGATCCAAATGGATCTTGGATCGACTGCATTAAGATGTTTGCGGACCAATGACAGTATCATCCTTGGGTGGCTTCTTGTACTATGTGACATTCATTGATGTTTTCTCTCGGAAGACATGGATCTACTTCATGAAGACAAAGGATGAAGTCTTCAGCAGGTTCTAGGAATTCAAGGCTCAGACAGAGAACTTGACTTGGAAGAAGATCAAGTTTTTAAGGACAGATAATGTAGGAGAGTATTATTCCAATGAATTCAATGATTTCTGCAAGGAAGCAGGGATCAAGATGGAGTTGACAGTTCATTACAACTCGCAGAAAAATAGTGTTGAGGAAAGGAAGAACAGGTCCATTGTGGAAGTTGTCAAAGCAATGATTCATGATCAAAATATTCCCATGTTCTTATGGGTAGAGGCATCCAACACAACAGTTTATGTTCAGAACATGAGTCCTCACTGGATATTGGGAGATAAGACTCATGAGGAGGAATTCACAGGAGTGAGGCTAGAGGTCAGTCATTTGAGGATCTTTGGTTGTCATGTATACATCCATGTGCCCAAGGAGAAGAGGAAGAAGTTAGAACCTTCTAGAAAGAAGGGTTCTTTTGTGAGATACGAGACTTCAAAGGCCTACAGAATCCACATTCCATGACAATGTCGAATTGAGGTTAGTTGAGTTGTTACTTTTGATGAAGAGGTAGCCTTTAGGAGGGCTAGAGAGTCTCATATGGAGATTGATAATGAGGAGTAGGAGGCTCCGAAGGATAAGGGTACAAATCCCTCTAGTCCAATTGTTCATCCTTCAAACTATCAAGAGGAGTCAATAGAGCTAGCAGAGCCATTGGATCTACCTAGAGATGTTGTCGTGACCAGGAAGAGTCTTGATTGGCTTTGTGACACTTTGCAGGAAGTAAAGATGCATGCAGCCCCTAGTTGTACTTTCAAGGAGAGAAAATGACCTCAGAGGTTCTCGAGTCATATGGCATTGATGAGTCACATCATTGATTCTAAACCATCCAATTATGAGGTAGCAGGGAAACAATTTTGTAAGGATGCCATGATGGAAGAGTATCAGTCCATCATGAAGAATGATGTATGGGAGATATTTCTGAGACCAAAGGGGAAGTTAGTAGTAACTTCCAAGTGGATCTATAAGATCAAGCATGCAACAACTGGCAACATCGAGAAGTACAAAGCAAGGTTTGTGGCAAGAGGATTCTCTCAGAAAGAGGGAGTGGACTATGAGGAGACTTTTGCTCCAGTCGCCGGGTACACTTCCATCAGGACTATTATCCCCATTTTATGGATAAATAAAGAGATTGTGTCTTGAGGCCCTCAGGTTGCATATATGGACTGCCGAGAGACTACATGACCAGCAGTACCCTCTTGCACATATGGAAATCCCACTCACCACCACAGATGGTCACAGGTTTGCAAATGGCATCCACCACACCAACTGGCTTCTAGAAGGAAGTGGGCCTTGATCCATGAGGTACAAGTCAGTATTATGGTGAGCATCATTTCAATATTCAAGCCATTTGGTTATATTGTATCTTAAATTTCTCTAGACTTCATGATATATGCTTGGACATTATGCATTTTTCCCTGCTTCACCTTGGTGGTTGACATTGTGCCCTAGTAAGTGGTATTATTTGGGAATGGGTTT
>SNQJ01S0107364.1:28548-44487 GCA_010110895.2 Picea sitchensis
CATATTTTCAAGTTTTCATACTGGCATATTGTCATCATCCTAGGAACTTGATAACATAACATTTTAGTGGGGGATATCTGGAAAATCATCATCAAAGCGACAAAAAGACACCAAACTTAGGGAAGTATATATGAACTATTCACTTAGTTTCCAATTAATTTCTTCATATTTGAATACTTTTTAAATTATTTTGAAGTTTTATGTATGGGCAACTCATGTATTTCGTGGTGAATGGCATCCATGTACCAGTATGGAAAGAAGATCATACACGGGAGTTTGAATACAGTGTGTAAAGGAGTGGACTACAAAAATATGAACTCTCTATGTCAAGACAAGAAGGATCCTCTAGTACGCAGTGGTGCCTTTGAAAATGTGATCTACAACAAAGGATGATATACCAGAAAAAACCAAGAAAAAGAGGAAGGATGAAGAAGTTGGATGAAAGAAGAAAGAAGACAAAGTAGCAACAACAACAAAAAAGAGGAAGAGGAGATAAAGGCAAAGAGAAGCATAAGATAAAAAATCGAATCTATATAACTCAACTTTTATTTTCATAAATTAGGAGGAAATTGTTGAATTAAATTAATAAAGTACCAAGGACAAGTGTTTCTCATCACATAGGCGCCTAGGGGTGAGAAAGTGTCCAATGTGGTCCCTAGTGCATTAATTTCATGGGATATGAAATTAAATGAGACTTTATGAAAGTGAAATGAAATGGGTGAGTGAAAAGTCACTTCATCTCAACCATATATCTAATTTATCCTCCACCATTAGATCAGATATCTCTTCACCTTCCCTCATGAGGTCGAATTAGGGAAAGGGCACCCCATTCACTTCGCATTTTTTATTCTTGTTCATGTGATTTGGAGAGAGCAAGAAAAGAGAGAGTTGACCAGAGAAAGAGCAAGGAGAGTTGCAGCAAGTGTTTGAGTTACAACAGAGTAACAGTGTGTTGCAACATGTGTTACAGCGAGTAGCGGCAGTAATATAGAGAGTTGTAACAGTGTTACAACATGTTGCAACAAGAGTAACAGCGAGTAGCAGCAAGGAGAAAGTTGGCACATAAATCGAAGGAGAAAGTACAGTGAATATTGGGTTGTACCATATAGATTCTAAGCAGGTCGTACAAAAAAAAGTTGACACATAAATCCAAGAGGTTAGTTGCAACTTTTTTATGGGCATGCTTGGCACATAAATCGAGGAATCCAGATGCCATTAATTTATGGAAATCAACAACAACAGACGGGCATGATTTTTTACACAATCGTACCACAATAAATTCAGTGACAATCGTACAGAGTATGAATTTCTTTGCACAAAAATTGAGGAGTTGTTTAGCACGCATTTTGAGTCTGTGTGTGGGCACAAAAATTGAGATAATTCTGTGTATTAAATTTTTGAAGAAGATTGTTGTAAGAAATTATTTCTCAAAGCTCTCCAAATAATTAAAATCCCCTCTCTCACTGCTTTTCCCCTTGTGGGTTTTTCCAGGATCGAAGTTAGACCAAAAATATCTGAGTTAAATTTTCTGGGTGTGTTTATTTTTCAGTATTTTGTTGTAGCAGACTTCATGTGTTTTCTTGTCATGAGAATTTAATTTTCTGCTAACTAATTTGCAGCCTTATTTTTCAATGTGGGTTGGGCATTAAACTATGTGTCTCATTGAGACTTGAAACCGAGTTGGGGTCTGAAATTTCTACAAAAACTAAATGTGGAAGGTGAAGAGTTTGTAACTGCTTCTTGGGAATATAAGAAGTCCCAAGGAATATTCATCAAACTCAATTGTATAAACCGATGATGGCCCACAAGAACTAAAAGGACAAATTTTAAATATCAATGTACATGATGTATGATACATTAAATCATGAGCATTTTTGTTGTCATTATTCCCTCATCATTCCATAGAGGATAAGGACAATTTTTTCAAACAAAAGGTCAAGAGTCGGGAAGGAGGAAGGTCAACAGTTAAGGTGAATTTCAATAAATAGGGGTATTGTGCTCGAATTGGAGGATTTTGGCTCTTGGATATTTCATGTACTATTGCTAAAACTTTAATGAGGAGAAGCATGTTTGGCCAAACTATTTTTGGGAGAACTCTTATTCTTGTGTTGCACGTGTTGTGGACTTTTCTGCTACGTTTTTCTCAACACTTGGGTTGTGTAAGAATGTATCTCACACTATAGGCTATTATTATGTATGTTTGTTGCATTCTTATTTCTATTCTTCAGGGAATATTTGTCTAAATTTGTGGACATGGGATTGTAAATGATTGTTTAAATGCTAGACTATTCTGGGTTTTCAATTATTTACTCATATTCTTATCTCTGCTATGTGTGAACTATTTATCGGTTTATTGATAGGAACATGTGTGGCTTTGTGTTTTCTTTCTAGTTACAATTTCGTCTGGGCACATGCATTTTCATCTTAGGTTAGTTGCATTCTACTCTTTAGATTAGAAACCATCGTCGGTGGATTGGGCCRCAACTGGTAAAATYCAAACCAGAAATGGTTGTTGGGCCAGAATCTGGATGGTTTCCCTATTCCAAATGGTGAGAGGTCTAATTAGAACTTCTTACTAGGGATAACCCTTGTTGTTGATCAAAGTCACACAGAAAACGTCAATAAAAAAATATAGAAATAAAAAAATAAAAAAATAAAATAAAACAACTTAAATTGAAATGTTAACTTTAAAGTCACTAAACATGGTTGCTCATCTTAGAAAAAAAAAATCACTTATAAAAAAATAAAAATAGAAAATATTGATCACTTATCAAAAACAAAACACATAATAGGAAGAAAAAAAAAATGATCATATCAAAACACATAATAGAAAAAAAATATYACTTGTGAAAGAGACGCATAAGGAAAGATATAGCAATTAAAAAAAATTGAACAACTTAGAATTGAGACATTGGCCTTCAAATCACTAAACATGTTGCCCATCTTAAAATGTCAAAACAATAGGTAAGTAGATAAGTATTATATCCATAAACATGTTGCCCATCTTAAAATGTCAAAACAATAGTTAAGTAGATAAGTATTATATCCATAATCTTTTTTATCATATTTTATGGTTAAGCTCTTCTAAGTTTACTAGGAGTTTTTATAGTATAGTCTAACTTTCTTATTTTTATTATATTTTATTTTATTGCTTCGTGTTTATTAAAGATATTGATTTAAGTATTAGTTATTGTTAAAGATTCTTTTCATTCCATCTATATTATTATTGTTTTGTGTTTATTAAAGTTATTAATTTAAGTATTAGTTATTGATAAAGATTCTTTTCATTTCATAACCCTATATGTACACATTTGGGAACCTTGTTTTTGTTTGTTGTTTTTAACTTTGATGACTAACTGTGTGCTTTTATAGGAGTCCCTTAATTAGATTTCGTTGTTTTATTTTGTTTGCTTATTTAGTTTGCAATTGCATTGTTTTTTTGTGTTTAGTAGATATGTTTGGTGTTAGTTTAAGTTGTGTTTTTAGTTGGTTTGGGGTTAGTTTAAGGGGTTTTGTTTTGTTTTTATTGGTTATTGTTTTATATTTGAAAAAATAAAAGGAGTGAGATATTGTGAGTAGAACAAAGGAAGTAGAAGATCTTGTAAAAACTAGTGTTTATGAAAACTCTATAATGAATTTATATTTCTTTGTATTTTCATTTTTTAGAGAAGAAAAGAGTAAGGCATAGTCCTCACCTTATGGTTGGTTTTCCCATATTAGGCTCCCAAGGTACATCTTGTGTTCATTATGTGGAATTTGTTTAGTTTGATTTATTTCATTCTCAACTTATTTCATCTTTTTTTAGTGCTAATCTTTCATATTAAATTTTAATCAAAGTAAACACTACATAATAAAGATTTTACAAAAACTTGTAAGATATGTTGTAATGAACTATTCAAATGGAATATCCACAAAATTTTACAAAGCACGGTCATAGAATGTAGGAAGGATAGGGTTAGGTTTATATTTTTATTGTTTTTCATTTTTAGGTCAATGTTGGTTGTTAGTTTTTTTGTTTTCCTTAAATTATCTAAATTATCTAATATAATGTGGCTATATTTATTACATTACTTTTTATCCTAAAGATGAACTTGAATGAGGTTCAAAACATTGATATGAAATTTTCAAACACAACTGGTCCTAAAGCATCATTATCAAACAATTCTTATTGTGAATGTCGGATATCGCAAATTCAACCTTAAACTATCGATTTTATTTCAAATCCCAACCTAAGATCTTTAATAGGCATAGTAGCATCATATAACTCTTAGTTCTTAGAGTTCTGAAATTATACACATGCACGTGCNTATTGTGAGTAGAACAAAGGAAGTAGAAGATCTTGTAAAAACTAGTGTTTATGAAAACTCTATAATGAATTTATATTTCTTTGTATTTTCATTTTTTAGAGAAGAAAAGAGTAAGGCATAGTCCTCACCTTATGGTTGGTTTTTCCATATTAGGCTCCCAAGGTACATCTTGTGTTCATTATGTGGAATTTGTTTAGTTTGATTTATTTCATTCTCAACTTATTTCATCTTTTTTTAGTGCTANGAGATTGCTTATCTCCAAGGCTTAGTTCAATTTTTTTCGACCATATTGTCAAAGGTGTAATGTTAGTGGGAGGTCATGGAAGCCACTCCCATTGAGTCTTGTGGGATTACCAACCACTATTACAACTATTATTTAATACCACCCTCCATCTAGAAAACTAGGTAAGAAAGGGGAAATCTACAAGCTGTTGAGAAGGTACCAATTTCTTCACTCTCAATGCTTAATACAGGAGAAGGTAAGGAGAATTTATGTCTGAGAAAATGTGTGTGTGGGTGTGTGTGGGTGTGTGTGTGTGTGTGTGAGAGAGAGAGAGAGAGAGAGAATGTTTGATGTACAATGGGCCTTGACCCATATAAAATTTATCCTAAATATATAACAATGGGTCTTGACCCATGTAAAGATGGAATGAATAAAGCACTAAGATTATAACATTTCTCAAGATGAAAATCCTAATGTTTCACATTTGGATGAATCAATCCAAACTGAATATGGGATGTGAAACAACAACATTTTCACCTAGAAAAATGTGATACCTCTCAATACTTTATTGATTCCATCTTTAATAATGGTTGGTTGCCTAGCCCTAATCTCTAGAATTGGAATTATGTTATGAAATTATTGTTGAAATCAATGCACTTGAATGGTCTTGCATTCAGTACCATTATTGAAATGCATAATGCATCGAATCATTTTGCACTATATAATTGTTGAAAGTGATKCATTGTATATATCTTAACATTATACATATAACCCTTAAAATCAATTCATTGTAGCTATTTTAACATTATAGATATAGTTACAAAAATCAATTCAATGTATCTATCTTAACACCATAAATATAGTCATTGTATCAAAATCAAGAAGTGATGAAGGAAAGCATGGCATGACTCACACCTATTAAGCATGTCTAGGGCTATTATCGCTATCCATTTCCATGCTTGCTTGGAGTAGATTTGAAATTTGTAGAGAATCTATGCCCATCTAAAGTAGCCCCTAATTGTTACACTCTACCTAGTGGAAGGATTTTGAGAAGAATTTTTGGAAGAGGTTTTCCTATAGCTTTTTGTAGGCCACAAGGTGAAAGGAGGGTCGGATCTAGTTGACTCTATGTGAGCCTGCATCCAATGTTATCGTACTAATGGAGTTGAGGTTGGATTCTTCCTTCAAAGGTGTTTGAGAGGCCTCCACAAATCAATTATTTAAGAAACAACCATTTCCATGGTCCTTTGCAAGAATAGGACCAAGATTTGGCTTCCCAAGGGGGGAATTCTCAGGCATTTATAGTTGATAAGATTGATATAAATCTCTTGATCAAGTTCCTCTCGCTCAAAATAAAATATATGGTAAATTGTTGGTTTAAGAGAGCACTAGTTTGTAAATTCAATGGCCTATGACCCTTTACCGATGCTTTTGTGGGATGAATCAAGGATAGCCAGAATAAAGAGAGTAAGCCTCTTCATCGCCCCTAGAAGCTCAATTTCAACCCGAGAACGATGCCAATCTCTTCAACCTTAGTATGGGTAAGACTCTGAAAGTTCCCCATGCATCTTTGGGAGGATGAGTTCTTACACACACGGGGAACATCTTGAGAGAGTTCATCTAGTACTAAACAACAAAGATGAAGATGATATGTTTTCTTTCACCCGAATTTGCATTAAGATAAATTTAAACAAAGGACTTCTCAACAAGATTCTTCTGAAATGGGAAGGAGACTAATGTAATTAAGCACTATTACAACATCACATTTGAGGTTACCCGTTGAAATAACACAACATTCAATCATAACAAATGTTCAATTAACACTTTAGTAACTAAATGACAACTTTCATGGACACATTTAAATTGCACTATCAACTATTCTAGCAAATTCTTATTAATATGATTTTTCAATTCAATTTAAATTAAGTGATTTAAAATATTTGTAAAATAAAATTTCATTTAGAATTAAAAAATCGCCCATAACCAATGAAACTAAGAAAACATCGACTCTATAAGTAATTTTTAGTGAAGAGGATGCATGGTTATGTAATACATGAAGGAGGACAACCGTTAGAAGCACTGGGAGAAACAATTTGATAGTAATAATTATTCTCTCAACTCTCCATCAACATTTAGATTGAACGATATTTAGGGAAAAAAAAACTAATATATTCACTTGAGTTTCGATTATTATTTTCAACTTGAAGTCTCATCCCTTCGAAGACTCGAAGTATTAGAATATTTTATTTGCAACTCTCAACTCCTTGTTATCTGTTACACCATCATATACCTATGACAATACAACCTAATGTTAACACTTTTCACACAACCACTACAACAATAGTTTCTATGAACAGAAAAAAAAATGCCCCAACCATCCATATCATTGGCCCTTTATTAATCATGTTTCTAATATCCAAAGACCTTATTTAGGGCACCAAACAATGCAACTTCCATTTACTAGGAATGGAAATAATGTACACATACACAACTTTCCCCAACACCTTTTCTATGAAACGTGCATGCTATGCAAGGTACTCATACCCTTGCCATATTTATAGGCTTCTCCTTCTCCTCCCGAACTCACAATCTAAGTGCAACTATGAATAGAACTAATTGTATGTAGAAACAAAATGTGTATGTATGTGATTTAGTGGTGTGGTTAAAAAAATGTCACTTTGTTAAGTACTAAAAAGTGGAATATAATATTTCAATGGTAAGTAAAAAAATAAGTTTATTGTAAGGCATTGTTTAACTGTTTTACGTTATCTCACAACATAAATCTGCATGAAATTACCATTTTTTGTTGTTTAAATTGCATTTTTGAATATAGAAATGGATTCAACGTGCTGAAAACCCCATGGGGCACTCGGATTATCCAGAATTAACCACTCAAATATGCAAATCCAACAATTTATCGCCAGATTTCGAACAAATATCCCTGAAAAATATCGATAAAATATACCAAATGTTTACCTATGACATTCCTATTAACACTATGTCTTTAACAAATAATTTAATCAAACACACTAACTTTTAAAACTTCCTCTATCTATATATAATATCATTGTGTATGATGTAAAAAAAAATATATATATATATATATATATAACTTCATATTGAATATGATGTATATATAATATCTTAAGCTTCCTACTTGTAAAGGCAATGGTGGGAAAAATGGTATATAATTCTGAAATTATATACCATTTTTCCCACCATTGCCTTTACAAGTAGGAAGTATAACAGCGAAAACCACCCAAGTTTTCTATCACAAAGTGATGAATTTTAATTTTTTATAAAACAATAGTACGAGTTTATGGTGTATAATGCTCATCTACGCAAGGCATTTATAATAAATATTGATAACATCATAATCACCCTAAAGAGGCACAAGATTAACACCTTACTATATCATTAGCAAAAGGACACAACTCGGAGATCACGGGACACTTTCTGTCTTTGCTTTTATACTTACATATAAGTTATAAAGCATGAGAGATGTTTGGAATGATGAGTAATGTTTCTGTTTTGTTTTTCTTTCCTCTCTTTATTTACATTACGATCTTTTTTATATTACAAATAGAGTTTTATATTTTGTTTTTTAATATTTATATTTAAATATCTTATAAAAAAATTAAACAAATAAAATTATAGGTAAATTGTTTAAGTTACCGTTTTAATAGTAATAATATTTAACAAAACAAAACATACTAAAATATATATTCACAAAAATAAATTTAATGCTTAGTATAGATTTCAGAAACCAAAATCATCTAGTTTCCCAAGTATCCAATGTTTATGATCACATGGATGAATTTAGTAGTGATAGATATGCTAGAAATTTTAGCACCATACCATTCTATTGCCAAGTGAGTCTGCTAGTGGTAGAAGCATTCCAACAAGCCATGTGAGGTAGAATTGGAGTTATCTTCAAAGTCCATATAGGAGGAAGGTTCATGTGCATTGTTATGTGCCTAACTAGAGTCTACAAGAAGGGCTAAGTAGAAGCCATTCTTCCCTATCTTCTTCAGAGGTTAGCCATGGAGGCATGGGACTCAAACTCCTAGTGACGTAAATTGAGTAGTTGGCTCCCAATTTCCAAGCTGAAAATTGTCCCTCACTTGATTATTCTCCAAGTTCTTTTCCTCAAACTTTTTTTGTCATTGCATCCATTCCCCTATGTCTCTTCCACATCCTTCTCACACTTGCAGAGGCCCTTATCCCTTTAATTTCATAGAGAACACAATAGTTGTCGCAATAATAGTAGTGCTCCATAGCACTTCCTAGCCTTTGACAAAGAGACTAATTGAGCCCCTGAGCCCACATAGCCACATAATCGACTAGGAAGGAGTGAAATTGATGCCATCCAAGTCAAGCCCATGTGTTATTATCTAGTTCATTGAGTGTGGCTTCTATGTTGGATAGGGTGAGCAATAATGCATACATAAACTAGTTAATCTCAGATGCAGTAGCCATGACCATGACCATCAAGATATTGTTCTTCAACACAAGGAACGAAAATATTAACATATGCAATTGGAGATGATGACATCAGTTAACTTTGTGACGTGATAGATGCCTTCAGAAAGATCTCCCTTGATAATGTCATGTAACATCATAGAGGTTGAGAGGGGGCAGGTGCATGTGGATGTGATTCTACTCTTCTCCTTTAACCATAAAGTACCTTCTCCATTTTGATCTTAGTTAATGTGTCTTAAAATTTAATAAAATAATACAAATTTAAAATAATATTTAAAAATATTGATTACCTTTTTAAAATAAACAAAATTCAAAATATATTTAAAATAATATTATATAAAAATACAAGAAAACAAATACTTTTGCTTTTAAACATGTTCTTCAGAAAAAAAATGTATATATATGTACGATTCCCCATTAAAAAAATAGAGGTAAAGCCAACTTAACATTCCATTCAATGAGCTACAAACTATTATTCCATTGAGATAAGGTTGAGTAACTTTTCTAAAGTATGGAAGATTAGAATATTGGTGATATGTACCAAAGAATTGTTAGTGCATATACTTCCATTTCTATGAATGTTCAAATTCATTGAATTCACTGAGTTTTTAGGTTGAAATATATAAGTAATTTAAAATAAGAGTTAATATTCATATTTTTCCATAATAGGACATAAAAAAATGAGAAAGCATGTTTTATGTAAGGATTGCCAACCAAAACACCAAACAGAAGTTACCCCGTTTAAATTTTTCCACCAACCGCGCCGAAGAAGAATGGAACTTGTGACCAAATACGAATGAACTCATGACCAAAAGTAACTAAATAAATTATTATATTATTTTATATAAATCATTAATTTTATGATTTTGCATGTTATTCTGTTTTAATTATTTATTTGCCGGGATCTGAAAAAGGTTTTGTTCTTCTTTGAGCAAATATTCCGGTCAGGAAAAGCTTCCCGGAAATCTGCGAAACGGCCTGTAAAGCATATGAAATGCAGGGAAATTTCTCGATGCCGACATGCAATTGTAAGTCGTTCAAGGTCCGTAGTCTGCTACGTTCAGGGGATTCTCTGGTCTCGGGTTCGATAAGAATTGACGGAGAAGAGAACTTAAAATCACCTTTTGTGTCATCGATATGCAGCGTCACTTTAACCGTAGAACGGGTCTGCTCAGAAATTTGTTGTTTCCGAGCTGTAAATGTAAGATTGTTTTGAGAGGATAAATTGTGCAGAGTAATCGATAATTTAGAGACGGAAATATAGGTGCGTGTAGTGTAATTTGTAGACTGAGTTTTTCTGGTATTTTTATAAAATGCCGAAAAGATCGGTTCAGAATCTTAGCATGAACGTTAATTTTGGTTGTGAAGGAAAGGTATCGAAATACCTGCCTGCGATTTGATGAACACTGATTGTTTGGTGCATAATCTCAGAAAGACTGGAATTGCCGGGTCACAGTGTGCTGAATGTCTAAATAATATTTCAAATATTAGTATACACTTTTATGATGTCTCGCTGATTCCCAATGCCGAAATGCTTTTCGGTAAAGATGGAATTCTTTATACGTTTCAGTAGAAACTTATTCTGGAAGCAATAATGGGATACCTTGCAACATATATTGTGTGTAGTTATTGTCAAATACGGTAAATAATCTTGTCAAAATGATAGTAAAACGCTTGCTTTCTTTGATGTAGCTGCGGATGCAATTTGATGACACAAAGACCGGTATTTACCGATTTCTATACAGTAAATGCTGCGAATTTTACAACTCGATCGGTTTCTTTGATGTGATATTTTCTATTGTTGATCATTTGCTGACTATTCGCACAGATGACTTTTATTTCAGTAAATAATCGGTTCTGCATATTGTTATCCACAGACTTGTTTTTTTATAGTGAGATTTCAAGAGATGTATTTTATTTCCAATCATTTCAGTAAAGTCTCGCTGTGTAGATGTTCTCTGAGCTGAAAGGATTTCTTTCTTGACGGTAAATCTCCAAATATTTGATGTCTTTACTTGGAAAGCTGCACATGTAAGTCTGTTAGAGGGTGAATGCTGCAGATTTTGGTTTGTTATGGAGTACTTCCCTTGTAAACGGCGTGGATGTCCTTAAATTCCGCAAATGCTCTATTTAGTGACGGAAAACCTACCAAATGTCGAGTTATGACACTGAATATGATCGTGGCTCATAGTATGTAGGAATTCAACCCCCCCGGCGGAAAATTCTGTTAGCTTAATCTGTCTGCTAAATAATCTGCCTGCTTCTTCCGTAGTGTATAAAGATTGCAAATACTGTTGCGTGAGGTAACTAAATTGTGCGAAAGATGTAGTCTCCTATGTATACTGGCGTAAATAAATCAAATCTCGAAGAATACGACAAAATGCTCTGCTTGCTCTGCATCCAATTTAGAAATTTGGATAGCTTTTCTTTTGATCCACAACTGTTTTGCTTTCTTGTGACCGGTGCCACTAGGAACTATGTTTATAACTACTCCGCTCTTTATAGTGTTGCAAATTCGAGTTCTCTGTAAATTTTGCAAGTAATAGGGTCGATTCTTGTACAATGCAGGATGGATAAGCTCCGGTAAGTCTACAAATCTTCTCAGAAATATACAGGTTGGCAGGGTATTGTCAGCTTTACTAAATTCCGAGCTATTTCTGGCCATTCTCACACGACGCCTGCCATGAAGACCAGAAAGCATGAAGTAGCTGGGGTTCCTGGAGAAAACGGAATGATACTGATCGAGCCTGAGAATAATTTTGCTCGGGTTGAATTGGAGACAGAGTACCCACACCATTGCGAGATGCCTACAACCATTGCTCAGAGATATCACGAATTCATGGCAGATTCTTGCTGCAGCCAACTATGCGACGGCCCAAACCCTCATATGGCACGAAACGTCTACGGGTTCATCTTCCTCCTGACAAATTTGCTAGCATGGATGGTTCGGGATTATGGTCACAATGCATTAGCAGAGCTCGAACGTAAGTATAAAAAATTATGCAGTTGTTTCTCCCGCTTCAATTATGAATTTTCAATGAAATTTATCTTTAGCAAATGAAGGATTGGGTGTGACCTTGATTGCGCATTAGTTTCTTGATTTAATTCCGTCGATTTGCTCGCTTTTTCAGACTGCTAAACTCGGAACTAGAAATTTTCAGATCCTCTAAATATGCCTGTTTGGTGTTACTGTAAAACTAAATTGGGTTTTCTACCTTGAAATTAAGTTTCTCCCGATGTCCAAAATTGGGGATCACAAACCTAGAACCAAAATTGAGGGTCACAAAGATATGAATGGCCAAGTAACCAACTATGGCGCAATGAACGTTATGGTGTGTTCAAAAACACAGCTGATATCCAAATCTTGAAAGTTGAAATAGAAACACTATTTCATGAACTACCTTCTGAAGAGAGGCCTAGTTCAAACCTTGAGAATCACATTACAGCCGTCTGGTACTATGAAAAATAGAAAACTGTAGACTGAGTAGGATGCCAATAAGATGGAACTCCTGCTTACCTAAGGATACTGATGACCCTTCACTACACTCTGGGACATTTCACATGATTTTACACTTTAACTTTCCTTAAATTCTCATAAAATAGTGAATTTTTCAAATAGCTCTTTAACTTCTCTGCATCCATTTTTTTAATTCAATAAAAATAGTAGATCATTATTCGTTTGATACACCTGGAATTACATTTAGCTAGGGAACATGAACCTAATTCATATTGTATGCCGTTTACTTCGTTATCGTTATATATATATATATATATATGAATATGAATTTGAGATTTTTCGTTTGTACAGATTTGAAAGGCTGTCAAGGAGGCCATGACTGCTTAGGTACAGAAGGTGTGCTTCGCGTGAGCCTGGGCTGCTTTGTATCCAATTTTGTTTGCCTTGGAAGTTGTTTGGCTTGTAAACACCTTGGATTCTGGATTCTAATTTCCTGTCATGCGCTTCTGACTAAGTTTGAAGTAGCATCATATCTATCACAGGAGGTAAACTCGGATCAGTATCAAAGTCTGAATTTTCATGCGGAACTAACCACCCATAGGTTACATACTCGATATTTCTGGGGTCTTTAACATGCAAGTAGCCTTGGCAATTCTTAAGTGCCTAACCATGGCAACACAACTTACATGAAATCCTTACCGTGGATGGATGCCATTTGTCTGTCAATGGTACATGATTCTCGGGCACTTCATGCAATGTCAAGCACTGTTATTTTCCCTTGATAGGCCTCTGAACTGTTCACCTTAACATCCCCTCAGATATTTTATTTCACCATGTTTCTTACAACAGTTGGATCTACGAAGTTGCATGAATCTCGTGACTCATGGCATTCAGGATGGTGGCCCTTGAAGAGCCTTATGTGGATTACTCTGATGGTGATCCCCTTTTTAGTTCCATCGGCTTTTATTCAATTCTATGGTGAGTTTATTTAAAATGAGTCTCTGCAATCTATTTCAATACTATAATCTGGTTCAAATTACCAATTTTTACTCTGTTTCTGGTTAAATTAGACAAGTTTTATGACCTTGTGGCAAATTGCAATTAAACATCAGAATTATCCAAACACGGACTTAATAAAATGATATATCATAAACTAACGTCTTTGTAACTATTGATGCAGGTGAAGTTGCTAGATTTGGTGCTGGGTATGCTTCTCTTCTTTCACGTTTTAGGGTACAAGGTGCCTTTTAAGTACACAAATAATCTGCTTATATAAACTAACTTCTGGAGCATCGATTTTACATTTGCTGATTTTTAGAAAACAATTGATGACAAATCCAAGGTGGGGGTGGTGAAATCTTCATCCAATGCTTCACTAGTTCGGTGGTTTCTAACAGATCCCAGTACAGCAATCATCTGCGTCATGAAAGTTAATTGTAAAAATGTCTTTCGTAATTTTAACCTAAATACTGAGATTAGATAACCTAGTTCTTGTCTTCCAAAAGAGAATAAGTAGAAGCTATGCTATTTGTCCATAGTAAATTCAGGATTACACTGGTTACATTTGGGTGATAGATTTTGATCAACCACTAAATGGATATTATGGTTTCTATCTTATAGGCGAATATTAATTGCTTGTTAAGAAATCCTAACCAGGGCCAAAATTTGTCTCTTGTTTTGGTAGGATATTTCTCATCATACAACTTTTTAGTGTAATCAATTTCATCACCTGGTGGAATGACTATCGGGTATTGGAAAAAAATGTTGAACGATGGTACTACTCTCTCCCCTCATGTTCACCATTATTTCTGTTTCTACTTATGCAAAGAAGATGGATATGTTAAAAAATATAAGTTAAAATAAATAAAAAATAAATAAAATTGGGAGATTTTTTGACGCTCATTTTCATCCAGCAGAAGTCATCCCCGGGTTGGACAAAATTTGCCTTTTACATAGTGAAAAAAAGATAAAAAAAAAACGGTGGATGACAAACTGGTATTAATTATGTTAGTGGGTAAAATAGCCTATAAGAAAATTCAAAAACTTATAAATATTGTTACGATACAGATAGGGCTAGGGCATATGGCTATGAACAACTAAATTGGGAATCGTATGGCCATTTACCATTAGTTCCAATATGTAGATGTGGTTTAGACTTTTCTTTCTTGGATCTTGTCAATTAAATCAGGAGATAAATAGAATCAAGAACATTTAACAAGGATTAGAAAAAAAAGCCCTCTCTATCTACACATATACACATATATTTTCCCCATGACCATATCGACTACTACAAGAAGCACCCTTGGGAAGTGGAGAAAATTGAGTAATGCAAAAGATGGCCTTTTACTTTGTTATTTGAAATCCCAATTTGAAAATACAGCATTTGTCTTATCTATTCCACAGTGCTATATGCTCAATTGACATGCCAATGTGCTAAATCTGAAATACATAACTCATGGAAAAGATCGATTATAATGGATCTAAAAGCAGATTTAAATTTCCACCTCCCCTGTCTAAAAGCTATAAATTGAAAATTTTTTTTGTTCTTTAGTTGAATCTGTTTTCCCTTTATCCTGACATTTATTTTATCGGCCAATTTTGGTATATGACATAACACTGATGGGCAAAGAAAATTTATTTTCATACAGTCGAATCCTAGTGATTACAATGTCAACAATGGCCTATGCTGCTTCCCTGACTGGAATCATACTGATGTACATTTGGTATGCTCCAAAAGCATCATGCGTACTCAACATATTTTTCATCACATGGACACTAATCCTTCTTCAAGTAATGACTAGCATCTCCCTACATTCAAAAGTAAGTTCCAATGACATAACTCACATGTGTTTATTAGAAAAAGTGGTGATTCCTTAACACAAGTTCGTTTAGTGGAAGAGTTGTATCGGCTCCTTGTGTAATTCTTAATATAGGAGAATCGTTTTGCATTGCAAAATGCAGGTTAATGCAGGCCTTATGACATCAGGACTTATGGGGCTTTATGTTGTATTCCTTTGCTGGTCTGCTGTCAGGAGGTAATTACATTAAATATGATCTTTATCTATTTATATTTTTATCAACATCAGCACTTCCCAATCCACTAGAATTGAACTATTTTATCTGGTATATTTTAAAATAGTTAAATCACCCAATGGACTTCAGTTACTCCATAGGTTAACCACTCTAGCCTCTAGGTATGAGGAAGATATTATGTTACTCGGTAGTTCAATTCCCATAGGCTAATTACTCTTGTATGAAAATTATGTTACATAAAGTAGATGTGTGGACCAGTTTTCTTCTTCTGTTTTTCATTCACATTTCCTCCTATGTTTACAGTGAACCAGCAACAGAGATATGTAATACAAGGCCACAGACAACAGGGAGCGGAGACTGGATGACAATTGTTGTAAGATTTCAAACCTCTATACTGCTGGCTATTTTGTATCTCATGTTTCAGTAGACACTCTTAT
>SNQJ01S0107365.1:0-16248 GCA_010110895.2 Picea sitchensis
GCGTGGTGAAAGGTGACTTGAACAGAGGAGACACAAACATAATCATGTGATGTGATTTAATATGTACAAGGGAACAATAGTTAATACATGTATAGCCATGGGAGAATGCCTTCAAGTGTGGCATCTTGAACTAAGCCTTCTCTTGTGTACTGTTGTAACTAACAGAGCCCATGCGAGTGAATGATCTCGACTAACAGTCAAAGGACCGAAGGAGCAAAATCGCGGGTCGAATCTCATTCCAAATCCATCATTCAAGTTTTCTCCATTTTTTCTGCTTTGACTTTGCTCTCGCTATCAAATTCCCATGTAGGCAAGATGGTAAAGTTATTTGGTTACATTCCCATTGGCATTGTTGGAATAGTCATACTGATCAAATCTGCTTTCAAAAAGATGTCTCTATTTTTTTTACATTGTTGGAATAGTAATATGTTGTTGGAGTTGATGGTGGTTTTTCCATTACAAACCAATATTTACCAGATCTATTTGTTGTTATTGAAACCAAATTTTAACTTGAGATGCATACTAATTATCCATCCAACCCTAATTATCCATAGAAACCCAAATTTCTTGCCAAGCAAGGCTGATTATTGACTCCCTGAATGAACACCAGAAAAGAAAATAAAGCAAGAAAGAAGAAACCAAAACCACCTTAAGCATGTTTTTCCAACTACTTTTCTAGAAATCACAATTCATAGATCGACCCTAATAAATGAAATTTTGAACCGGGGATGGATCACTAGACCTGCATCCCCAATACATGGTTATGAATATGCATCGTCCACTTCAATTTGGATTGTGTTCCAGGCACTTCACTCTACATTGTTCTTGCATTGCTGGTCCATTTCCCCACAACAGGCTTCCTATCTTCCCTTTGATCATCGATTTGTGCTCCGGATATGCGTTTGGTTCTTAATCCTCTAGGGCATGATCTACTTGGATGGAATATTTCAATTATCAGAGGAATGAATTCTCAATGCAATTTCTCTTACTCTATCTCAACCAATTATATAACAGTGACACCATCAGATTTAAATGTTCAAGCTTCAATCACACAATTAAAAAATATCAAATGCAACTGGTGTCAGATAATTTGACAATATATATACATAGGATATTCAACAAACTTGTTATCACATCCCTCACATTTGTTTTTAGATATACCATTGATTTATATTACGATTTTACCTTAGATCTATATTTTAAATATAGAATTCTAGATTTGTATTCCAAGTTTATTTTAGATCAATTTCCATATGGGGAAACTTGTATGGGTTTGTTGTCAAGAGAACTCACAGCCCTAGTCATCGGCTACACCTATTCGAATCATACCCTAACTAAAAATACTAAACCCCAACACAAGCGCAGTGTCATCGCAAATTAGGACGGTTAAATGAACAACAAATATATGGGAGACAACTATTTGTTGTTGAACCAAGAAAAAACATTGATTTTATTTAGCAACCATACTGATATTCATTAAAACCTTGGATCTAGCTCAAATAAGAATGTTGATTCAAGAGAACTATTATATCTACCAAGATGCATGGTAGATCTCTTGATAACTACCAGTAAAGAACAAAGATCCAAAACACTAGAGGATTGATAAAATTCTAATTGAGAAGGTCCATAGGCCTTAGGGTTAGAACCAATGCTCTAATACCATATGCCAGGCCCCAAATTCTTATAAAATCTAAATGCATAAATAAACACCACAACTTGCAACCTAGATCTAATAAAAATAGAGATACATGATTCAAGATTTCATAAGTTACAAGAAGGGGTATGTGGTAAGTGACTTATGAAAGTCAAAGGAATCAACTTACCCGTGGCACTCCAATCCTTGATCCCACAAGCCGTAACAGAGTGTGGGGGATGAATCTCCTCCCAACCAATCTCTCAGTCATCACGAATGAGAGACTTTGAGCCCTCAATCCACTACCACGCCATCTCTTCTTAGCCTTGTCCTCAAATTTTCCCTAGCCAAAAAAGATATATTTTCCTTCTTTTATGTCCTTATATAGAATCCATCCATTATAAAGAACTCGATCCCTAGGATCCATTATTATACTTCTTTATTATTATTGTTTATTTAATTATTTATTAATATGAGGCATGGCAGGGGGATGGATCACAAAATTCTATTAATATTGTTGCAAAAATAAAAGTTAACTCAAAAGGTCAAAAAATGATCTCATGCAAAAGTCGGTACCCTATTACCTGATTGACACTTATGTTTGTTGATTTTCAATACTAGTGTAAATCATTCTTTTATGAATCTAGACAATAGTACACAAGTAGCATAAGGGAAATTATAGGATTGCAAAGGTGCATAAAGTATCTAGAAAATGATGAATATGCAAAGGAAGGACCTATAAAGGACAAAGAATCCACGAGATGTTGATATTGTAGTTGCAAAGCACAAATGGATCTAATAAAGTTGCTTTGAACGAGTTGTAAAAGACATCTTATGCATGATTAACATTTGCCAAATGTACACAAAAAATAATAGTTGATCAATGGAAGAAGCATTATGATTTTATTTATAATATTGCAAAAAATAAAATAAATAAATAAAATAATGAAATTAACGAAAGGTTAAAAAAGGATCTAGTGAAATAGTTGCGATTTTGTTACCTAATTGATACTCTTGTTTGTTGATTTTCAATATTAGTGCAAACAATCTCTTTAGTAAATCCTGACAATAGTACACAAGTAGCACAAGTACAAAGAATTTATTTAATTCTATTATGCAAAAAAGGCACTTGGGCAATTTATGCAAGCAATAACAAAATGAAGGAATGTTGGTGCGAAGTGCATACCTATGAGTTGCTTATAGTTATGAAGGACAACAAAGTTATGGAGGTGCTAGGATGGAGAAACATCTAACAAAGTTTTTAAAGGAATTGAAAGGACAAAAACATGATGGTAATTATAGTGAGCATAGAAGATCCTAAAAACATTGTTATCTTTTGGCAAAGTTGTCCAAAATTGATTCGTAAGTGAACTAGAGTCAGTTGTTGATTTTCTTGAATGTCATGTGAGGTTATGGCTTTGCATAAACAAGAAGTTTTTCTATGCATTATTTTTTTGCAACATGTCGAAGTTCATGCAATCACTAGTGATTACAATGTGCTCATTTGGTTGTATGTTTAACATCACAGTGTCCACAAAGTAAAAAAGAGCTTCAAGTGGTGCATGTGGCACAATGTAAATATTTGCTAACTTGACAATATCCTTAGAAATATGAAGCAAGTGACAATCAATTCAATATGCCCTATGGCATCATTTTTAGATTTCTCGGGCACTATGTTATTTTGATAGCATGTAAAAATGCTATGGAGGTGGAAGTTCGATAGACAATGGTACTTGTTGCCAAGGATGTTCTCTTTTGCAATAAAGTTTATATGTGTTTCAATAAGCATATGAGATTTTTTTTTTCTTTTGGCATTGACTGCAAACCATATTCAAGTTGCCAACATGTATATGTTTGAAGCCTTTTTATTTTAATAACTTGGGTAGAAAATCTTGAGAAGGCTTCAGAGCAATAGACTCATCTAGGAGACCAACTTGGTTAATTTAGTCACAATTTTCTTTGACATAGTAAAATTCATTCTTTCAATTTCCTTATAATATGTGTGCTTGCATGTCTCTAACACATGAAATTGTTGTGTACACAATTCCATGTTTTCAAACTATAAAAGGGTCAAATGCCAAACCATCCACTATCAAACCATGCGATCTATGTATTGTTCATGCACATGCTAATCGGACAAGAAAAAGTATTGTTGAATGAAAGAGATTTTATTATTAGAGTCATTTGCATAGAGACTCTGGTGTTAGTTGCCCAATTATGGGAAATGTGGATTGTGAACAAATTGTAAATTGTATATCATTGGACTACATCGATTGTTGGATCTATGAATTTAATCCAAATGATGTTGACTTTTCCCTTTATGTAGTGTTTAAAATACCTTCAACACCAGTCACCGAGCCATCTTCAATTGCATAATTTCATCCAATTAACTCGACAAGTATATTTAATTTTAGGACAATTGCAAAAGACAACTTTGTTTTTATGTTTTCAAAGCCAACTATGTCACAGAGACTTGTTTTGTTATCATATGATTTTAATGTATATGATTTTTATTGCACAAGTGCTAGCATTTTTTAAATATGTTATTGAATGACTTTGTTCCTATGGAAAAGGTATGGAAATGTTGGATCATTTGGTGGTCGCCTATAGCAATTTGTTCAAGTAGTTGATATATTCTTTTATTTGAGAACAAGTTGTAATTCTATTGAGAACATATATGAAAACTTTGTCACTCTTGTCTTATGCCTTGTTTCTACTCAAAACATTTGGCATTGTCCTTACAGAAGTTGTAAGCCATTTTTTCATGGCGGAAAGTTGGTTCTTCGAAGATCCAAGAGTCATGCATAGGTTGTGCTTGACAAATGTCGACACATAAAATGATGTCAGTATTTCCAAAAGGTGTTGTCAATGTGTGAAAAAATTCTCTAAGCCTTTTGTCAATGCTATATAGCATTTGAGAACCTACTGATGATGCCTCATTGATAAGCAACAAGCAAAGGTATTCATATTCTTTGGTCAACATATCTAATGTGCTTAAGCTCCATGGTAGCATGTTTGTTCAAGTCAATGGTAAGTGAAATGTTTAATGTGTTGTAATGTCGTTTCCATTATTTGCAACTTTTCTAGTGAATGCAATAATAATTCCCCCTTTTTTAGAGGGTTGCTATGAAGTTGTTTGTTATAAAAGCATAACAATCCTTCATAGATTACTTATATTGTAAATGTCTTCCTTGTTCCTACATAGTAAGGAACAAATTAAGTGACGTGTATGGGTTGTTTTACATCTCATTATGACTTCTTTTAATATTGATTGTTGTTCGTTGTTGATTTTTTTCTAATGTTGTAATATTTGTGTGCACTAAAAAATGAATGGTTGTGTAATTGTCTTAAAGATACTAGTAGATTGAGATGGACTTGGTTTAGACATCATCTTGTGATTAGATAATTGTGTATGTCATATTTCTCAGTGGTAACAATGTGTGCACCTTCATCCAAAGAGGCTTCAATGTTAAAGATCGTTTTGATCTAGATGCAATTGTTGCAAATGTTATCTGTTTGTTGCCATGTGTGGTTCTTGTTTGAGCTACAAACTTGCATTCAACAAGATCTATTAGTTTTTGGGTGAAAAATATGTTTCAGACCACATTTGACAATTTGCTTTTAGGACATTCTTAGTTTCTCTATATGGGATGTATAACATCATTTTTTTCTCTAAAATAAATTATTTGGGCGTTTGTGCTCATTGTACCAAATTGACCATATAATGCATGGTTGCATTATTTTCTTTGCAATTGCATTTTTGCATGAGTAGCTGTAAACATATTCTGCCAAGTAGATTTGAAATGCCCCTCTTTGGGATAGACTTGTTAATACTTGATATTATCATCATTATTAATATTGGGGGAATTCCATATGTCTGAATGACCCAACTTTGTTGATGAATGTACTTTGACTAGGTTTATGTTTAAAACTTTTTGGTTTGATATGATCTTTTATTAATGTTTGATGTGATGATTCTTTATAAATCATGAGTATATTGAGACCTATTCGATGCTAATGGATATTATGATTAGGTGTATAAACTTATGAATTGATCAAATGATGAATACATAATATGCTTGATTAAGTTGATATATTTTGAAATGTTATTGATGAATTGTTAAGTGTGGCAAGAAAGGATTACAATTATAAAGACTTCAAGGGTAAGTCGTGATATCCATACCAATATGGGGTCAAGAGATTCATTATTGTGACCCAAATGTCATGTGATGATGATTTATATTGGTTTTGGACAATACTATTTGATATATGTCTCTAGATGTGTGCAGGAATAGGGATGGATATTGTCAATTAAGATTACATATGGGTAAGGGTTGTATGAAGGAATGTGACATGTGTACTATTGGGAAAAGGGGAGAAGCATTCCTACATATGTCTACTAGCAGATCCCCCCATGTAACAAGTTGGAGATTGCACTCACCTAGGAGGTAACAATTTGTCGTGAAGTCAAGACATGTATTTGGTCGCTCACAAGGTATACCTAAGGGGGGCACACTAAGGATGGGTAATCCTTATTATTCTATGACCATTAATCTCTCACCAATAATAAATGGGATGGAGTCAAGGAGATCTCACTCATGTAACGTCAGCTTCCCCTCCATGAAGATGTGTGTAATTGAAGGGTTGGTGTTGAACATGACCTCACCCTTGGTATAGGTTGAGAAGAGTTGGAGTGATGATGGCCTCACCCTTGATACCGATATTGGATTGAGAATTATAAGAAAAAGTATCATTTATATTCATGGCATTTGGAAATGATACATTTTGAATAATAGAAGTGAACTCATGAAATTATTATTCATATAGTTAGTGTGCACTTATTTAGATAGAAGGGACATCCATGGGTAAAATATATTTGATTCCATTGTGCAATTTAAAATGGAAATTAAGCACTAGAGACATGCATTAATTGAAATTATTAATCTCCTATTTTAGAGATTTTATTTAATTAAAAAGTGAATTATTATGTGTACAAACCTAAGAGAGTTGTAAAAGATAGGAGGAAAAATGAATGAGCAAAACTAAGAAAAGTAGTTCAGAGTTGGGTGAACAATATGCATTTAAGGTAATTAAAAATTAGAAATGATGCATGGATGCAGTCTCGACATGTATGGATTGCTGGGTGGAGAATACTAAGGCTGTGTGAATAGTGAGAATTTTGCATGAGAGGCATGTGTACCATCTTGCAGTACTATAAGAAGAGAAGGAAGGTGCCATGAGGGGCACCTTGTTGGACGTGGAACAGCTAGGGCTCAAACAAATCTGAAACAAACACAAGATACACAATACAATAGAACCGCGGATTTATGGTTCTCCGATTGAGCTACGTCACCCAGTACGAGGTCCTTCCTTTGTGTATCCACATTATATGAGGGATACAACCCTCATGACCAAACTATTTGTAACTTCCTCTTCTTTCTCTCCACAGTCTCCTATCTCAGGCCACAATGTGCATGCTGACCATGCAATGCATTTCCCTCATAAGGGGAGGTTTTATGGGCAGCTTCTAACACATAATATCTATGGAATTGAATCACGACTTCTTATAATGAAACGATCCAGTTGACAAATTACAATATACATTTACAAGGCAATTTTTTCCTTGAGGAAACCCTTCCCTAGACCCCCAGGCTAGGGGATAGCCCCTCTTCCTGCACTCCACATAAAAGTGTCTTTTCCCAGGGTGTAAATACTTCATGGGGTATAAACGGTGAGAAAGTAAGACTGGAATAAGAAGGAGGAATGTCGAGGCTCCTGACAACAATGATACTCCCACTTGGGTAAGTCTCACTCATCCTGCATTCTTTGCTCGTGAAAGTGGACTCACGAAGACCTTCTTGGACACGACAAATTTCTCATCTTCATCCTCAATCTTGAAGACCAACTGACTGGCCAGAGGGCTGATTTCTCACAATACCTCCCTTTGTTAACATGTCTGGCGGATTCTGGCTAGTGTGTATCTTTTCCAACTTCGTGTCCATCTGAAGGATCATTATAGAGTTACCTCGGCTTGTATATCCTTTGATCACTGAATTGGAGGAGGCTAAGAGTTATTTGTGAAAAAAGATAGATAAGCACTCTCTTGCGATACGGGCTGAAACACGCTATTCTCTTGCTTCTTTCCCAGGTCCTCCATAAACCTATGCAACCAAATCATATCTTTACCCCAAACCTCTGTAGCTTGTGCCTTGCTTTGTTGTTGAAAGTACAACAACCTTTTAAAGTTTTGAAATCCAAACTTCTTTGTTATTCCACCCTATTCATTTGTACCACTGTTGGTACTCCTCTTGTATCACGCCGTATTTGGATCAGCATATCGCGGAAACGGTTTGGAGCCTCAAAACCTTATTGCATGATTAGCAATACCTCTCAAATTATCGAGATCGCGCTTTCACTCCAATGTTCTTTGCACAGTTCTTATCATAAATACGCTCCCAGCAGCACTTGCGTGCAATATACGGTTGTGCAAACCATTGCATACATCAATTTGCCAACTAAAATTGAATAAGGGACCCCTAGACATGTATTCTATCTCCTCCTATGGGACATTTCACTATTAATTGAGAATGGATGGCCAAAGGTGTACTAAGCTGGTTTGCGTGCGCATTCAACCTCTCAACACACCTTCACCCGTGTAGCTCCACCACAGAGACAATGTCGGAGTTCGCGATTTTTCATCTCTGTTATTCTCCATACCGGATTTTCTTTGCGGCCTTAAGTCGCTTCATCGCGCCGATAGGTGGCTATTTTTTTTCTTGGGCACATTTATATCCGCATATTAGACCCTACAACAAGCGTATCATCATACAATAGCAAGATAATCAGCTTCCATTCTAGTTTTAAAATAAACCACGGTGTCGAATGACATCTACTATCATACAATAGCAAGATAATAAAGCTTCCATTCTCTAGTTTTTTAAAATAAACACAGTGATCAGAATGACATCTACTATAACCCTATTCTGTCATAAACCTGATAAACCTTGTGCACCTTGGTGCTAGATGATTATCCTAATACTAAATTAATTTCATGGAGAATTGGTGTTGAGTTTAGTCAAAATTGGGCTAAAATATTGATCAAGTTTGCTTCAATTTGTGGTGGGAATTCCGCATTGCTCTTTATTGTGCTATCACAGTTGCCCACTAAAATTCCTTTTAATAAGATAATTTCAGTGGGTACCCCCTACGATTTTTTTTTTGTAAGATACTATGTCACTACTATATTGATTTGATATTAATTTAGGAGGCTATCATTTTGCTAAAACAATTCACATTACTACCTTTGATATACACTTGGAATGATGAAGTATTTTGATTTACTGTAGATTCATACTCATTATGCATAACTAAAATGACTTGCAATACACAACCAAGGGGTAATTCTACAATAACTTCACATCCCTGAACATCTTAAAGCTTATCGAATTGGTCATTCAGAAGAGACTTTTCGGAGTAAGATATAAAGTCACTTTAATTAATATTCATACATGATCTTTCTGATAGCCATATTGAAAAGGAATCTATCGGAATCGATTCCATCGTAATACTTTTTTCGTATTGATAAATTTTAACTTCGTTGAAACTCGCTTTGAAAGACCCCTCCCTCTGATTGCTTACATTTGCAATGAATCTTCAATTGGTCATGTTGGCTTGCTTAGAAACTAATCATTGGCAATTAGAATGTTGGGAGTCGAGCGCATATGTGGTCCCATGTCACAAACCACCCTAACATGAGGCCTATGCTAATTGGTCCATCGAGTCGTTGTTTATATGTTTTTTATTTTTTTATGAATGAGATCGTTTGTTTGGCACGTTTATCAAGGAAGGAATATTCCTTGATACTTTTCCTCTCGAAGCAACAATGGGACAACAACCATCGTATCCGATGAACAACCTCTCTGACCTTTCATATCGGACAACTCACCATCGAAGTTGTTACAATACTGAATATGCTTATCCTCTAAATGGGAATGTTCTGATAACTCATAGAAGAACTAAATGACTCAATTCACATATCATAGTATTGGAACATTTCCCAAAACATGACCTAGAATATTCCTCGATACCTTTTACTCGGAGTCAAAATGATTCATGACTTTGTTTCTCCTACGACAAAGAAAGCTCCAATAAAACTTTGAAATTTGTGAGTCCAACTACTAGTCTTCGCACCTCCGATACATGAATCTAAGTGATTTGTACCTTCAGATTGTATTAATGGCGAGGTGATGTATTGGCCCATGAATTGGTTTTCATGCACAGATTATTAATTGCACAAGTTAGGGTAATTTAATACCTACATAATAACTCCAAAACCCTTCTTAACACATTATCTTCCCTCGCAAGTTCATTAAAACAATCTGCTCTGTGTTACTTGGCCGAGAGAATACTGTAACTTTCATTTCTAGTTGGAAAATCATAGGTATGTTAATGTTTCAATTTCCTATGTTATTACATTTTTTACGCTTGTTTGAAGGATTGATGTATTTTTGTGTTATTTGCAGGAATACACCATGACATGTTCAAAGAATACCTCTGACGGTGAGAGCCTTGAACTATATCAAAATATACAGAAAAGTGGTATTTACCTTGTAGTCGTTCATCCAACATTATTTCCTTACAATGAAGCAACCCAATGGTTTTTCAAATAGTTCAACCCAAGCAATGCCATGATTATAAGAAAACCTAGGAGGTAGATAGGGTCCCTGAGGCCTGAATACAGTGGTGTCAGATACCACCTGCCTAGACCTATGATTTCCCTCAACGAGGAATTTCTAAAGGGATTCACCAAGAATAATAAAGACTTAGCTTAGTTAATGGAAGACTGGTGGTTAGATGAGGAAAGTTCGTTCAAGCAAGGACAAATTTTTATTCCTACCTACGAGTTCAAAACACCCTACAGGATGATGATTGTTATGATAAGCAGGCTATATGTGGAAGAAAAGAGTTCACATTTCCAGATGGAATGGCTTCCCATGGGATACAAAAATGTGAAGACATGACATGTCTTCAATTGGGTAGATATTTTAACTTTCAACATATGTCATAACACAAAGAATATTCTAGGTTTGAAGAAGTCATACTTTTATATGTTTGCATATCTCATTAGCGCAATTTGTTCTTCCCTACAATTTTCTGATTTGGGATGGAGTTGGGATCAAGACCAACCTCTGATACATATTTATTGTTCTGACCTTTGGAACATAAATTATAAAAAATGATTCTATGATATATGTGACTTTTTCCTTGCTTCCCTCCTGATCTAAATTTATGCAGGAACACAACAGAATACACAAATAACCATAAATACAAAGATGCGGTGGAAATAACACTTCATTTCATTAATATCAAAGAACTGAAATTTGTTTACGAACAGAATGGAAATAAACTAGCTAGGGTGTTGGTAGCTTATCTCTGAGAAGAGATGTGGCAGCTACAGGCCTCTGAACTATGTGGTACAATGAGGCTCGAAGGCCTATATATTATTGAGAATGGAAAAACCTAAACATCCAGAAACCTAACCCTAGGAGATGAAATGCCAGAATATGGGCCCCGTCGGGGTAAATTGGTACATCAATTTCCCGGGGTCATAACTTTGGCAAACTATCTTTGTTTGACGCACATGATACATCGTTAGAAAGATCTATCTGAGGAATACAACTATTGACAACAAATATCAAGTTTGGAGTGGACTCATATTCACCAAAGGTTTGATGCCCAAAAAACGTCGTTTAGGACCTCAAGACGACTCCAGAAGTTCAGAACCCGAAAAACTGCCAAAAATAGTAAATTGTGCTACAATTAAGGAAACCAAAAAATTGAAAGAAACAATGGTGGGGGTCGAAGTGGAATAGGCGGGTGCCCACCAATATCCACCTAGATCACCTCCATACTATCATTTTCAGATTCCCAAGATACAAATTATCAAATGAAGCCATGGTTGGGATGAAAGGTATAACAGACTAATATTTAGGCAAATACTATACTTATATCAGAGTGTATGGAAGTACTAGAGCCCCACATCTCCTACAATGTTTTGTCCTAGACCATTTATTGATTTGAGAAATTTCCTATCATACCATGGGAACTGGTGTGACCTATCTCCTTTTGGGCAATTGTAAAAAGCTATGGCCTACTTTCCCTATGAATATAGGAAGCTACAGTCTATCAAATGGTCCACGTACTAGAAAAGAGGTAGAAAACTTACATGAATTATGCTTATGCCTTTGAGAGGTAAGAGGGCATGATCCACATGAACTGGTAGTAAGTCAGGTTAGGTCTACAGGTCTTACTCATTCCAATATACATGTGGTTGATTATGCTGAAGAGATATTCAAAGGATCCATGTTCTTCAAAGAGGTGTTACAAAAATTACTTGATGATGTGGCCATACACAAGATGTTATTGGAACAAGAAGATAAGAAAAGGATCTTACAGGAGCAATTTCAACTTGTTCTGGAGGAAGACTAGAAGAAGTTACAAACCAGGGAACAAGAAAAAATAAAGAAAGCAGATGAATTGGATCAAAAGAGAATAAAGGCAGAGGAAGAATATCATAGGACACAAGCTAAAAAAGGGAAACAACAAATTGAGCCCGAGAAAACCTCTAAAGTGGATGAAAATAAGAAGAAACAAGAAGCGCTAAAAAGGATTGTTGATGAAAGAAGAAAAAATAAGGAAGATGAGGTAAAGGTCAAACAAGATGTTCTTCAACGAAAGAAAGTTGAGGGGGAAGCTAAGAGATTAGTAGATGAAGCAGAGGCACAAAAAAAAAAGCAAGATTGGCAGCTGAAGTTGAAGCAAAGAGGAAAGTAGATGAAGAAGTATAATGACAAAGACAAAAAAAATAAAATGAGTCTAAGAGGAGCCCATCAACTCTTAATGTGGGAATAGTGAACATTCCACCCCATGAATGTACCCCTCCCATGGCTATCCCAGGTAATTCAACATTTTCCTCTCAGGTACTGGATTTAGATGATGTTGTTGTAGTTGTAGGGGATTACTATTACATTCATAAAACTAGAGGCATTGAGAAAATATCACATAAAACGAAAAGAGGAGATGCAACCAACACCCAATCATCCACAGAGAAATTCATTGAATGGAAGGTAGGATCAGATCTAGAAGAGAATGTTGTACAAGCCACTTCTGTACTTCATGCATTCGTAGGAGCAAATCAATGTCTGCCTTTGAAGTCACTACAACATTGGGTATTGCACAAGCTAAAATTATTGATCTTGAAAAGCAGCGGAAAGCACAAAAGGACAATATCTCCATAGAGTTCCTCAAGGAATTTGAAGAGAAAGAGAAATTCCACAAGGAAGAAATTGAAAAAGTTGTACAGTATACAAAAAGTGAACTCACCTTAGTGTTTGAAAGAATAGCTAGGGCTATCGAGACTCTTCACAAAGAAGAGTTAAACAAGGCTTTACAAACCCAAAGGGACAAGATAGATGTAGAATTTGAAAAGAAAGTACAGGTAGAACGATACCAACACTCAAAAGAGCTGGAATCTATAAAACAAAAATATTCCAAAGAAATAGAACAGAACAAAATCAAGCATGATCAGGAGGTATCCTATTTACAAAAAAATACATGTTGAATCCAAGAAGTTCGTTGAGCAACATAGTTACCAAATTCTGGGATTAGAACAGGAAAAGGAAAAGCTCAAAAAATCTTTAGAAGAAAACAAAGCAAAAAATCTTGTTTTGGAAGTATAAGGGATTAAGCAATGGATCTCAATGAAAACTGAAGTCCAAATAGAAAGAGTGCTTATGCCTTCTTAATGACATATAGACAGACATAGATGATCAGTTAAAGCTGGAGGACCAAATGGAGGAGATAAAATAACAATATCAAAAGGAAAATAATGGCTTTGATCGAATTATCGACTGGCAAGGAGTATATAAAGACCCCCCTGACACTCTTCCCTTGTACTCTACGAAGAGGAAACTTAAAGACTAAGTTTTATTTGATACATGGAATCCCTTATTGCAGGATATTCGAGATATTCAGGAGACAACAATAAAGGCATGTAAAAGGCTATGGAATAGTTTAGATGAAATTCTTGAAGAATTTGGAATGAAGGTAATGCCCCCCATTGATGAAGCATCACCTACCAAGCTAAGGATAGATGAGGTAGAAGAGCAAAGAGAAAATAGTCAAGCCAAGATAGAGCAGCTAACATAGGTAAACAAAGATATTATAGATGACTATATGTTGAAACCTAACAAGCTAATTACAATGACTCGAAGCTTCATGAAGAAGACAACACATTAGTTGAGACTATAAGTTTCTACCAAGTTCTGTGATGGAGAAGACATGGAAAAAATGTAGTCAAACAAGCTGGAAGAGGCAATCAAATATTATTCACTCTAGAGAGAATATCAAGAAAACATGGAAGCTCAATACTTGGAATCATCATAAAAACTTTGTAACTGATCCATTTTGTGTTCTACAGTATCTTTTTGGTCATCTGAATAGGAATATGAAGAGATGTGCCCTAACTATCCTCTGTCAAAAGGTAGTTTTGGAATGTAAACACTCACTCTTTTTTATAAAAGAGTAGACTACAATTAGAAAAGGGCTTTTGGATGTATGAATCAAAACAATACTCTTACTGTATGAGGAATAAAACAAGAGACATATATGGGATTTTGGTAACAAATATGTGTAATTGAGATTATTCTTGTTGTATGTGTTTGCTTTATGATGTGTGGATTATGTATTTGTGAATTTCTTCTCTACTATATTTTGTATGCCGAATTTCCTTGTGAATATAGTAATAATATAATGAGTAGGCGAAATAACTAATTGTTCTCTACTTTTTATATTGTCACTTTAACATACTTCTTGTATTTATGAATTAATTCTTCTACAAGTAGTAGTATTTTTCAATGTACTCATTACAACAATATGCCCCTGGTCAGGATAATTCATTTTAGATTAGAATTGCATCTTAGCATAGCAGTAGATAGCATTCATTAGCTTAGTCTCATATCTTAATCCATTTGAGAACCTTCAGTTCTCATATTCATATTTAGATAATAAGTTAGAGTGGTAACCAAGACAATATATTGGTTGGAAACGCCATCCCAAATGAGAGTAAGTCTAATTGGGACTTTCCATTGTGCATTCTCCCTTACCTGCTTGACAGGTCATTTGGACCCATCAACACTCTTAGAAGAGCTACAGAATCCAAAAGTGAGAGGGTAAATCCCTTTCACTTTTGCTATTTGTACACACTTCATACAACCCTTGCAACTCGAGGGTTCTAGGGGAAGAAGAGTACCCTATGGATATGGTAGGGTGGTCAACCAATAAGATCAAATTGATTGGCATGGGAGAATATTGGAGCTAACTTTTGGAGCAAATTTGGAGGTAAAGGATTAGAAAGGAGGACATCTATAAGCATTTGATAAAATGGTATGATAATTTGGAATTTGAGAAAAGCTATCGTACATTTCTTTGTTGTTTAAAAAAATCCCTTTAGGGTTTGGATTCCCCATATTTATTAAATTTAATATTCTTGCATGGAAATGTTAGAACCCCTATATATAGCCATGAATTTAGTCCTCAGGTTAGTCTAAAGGTCTGTAGAAAACACCATCATTTTTTGATACTTGTAGAGTTTTCTTTGAAAATAGTTTTAGAAAAAAATTGAGCACTGAATAGAGGTTGTGTGCCCTATAATGGAGCAACTCATGCATATCACTCAATTTTCCTTCACATAGCCTACACGCATTCCTTGTAGCAGACTATTTGTTTGGGATTCGTGCAATAAATTGGGTTTTAAATGGAATTTGAAGGGTTTTTTTTCTAGTTTTTCTTTGGGTTACTGAAGAAATTAGATAGGTACGATTTAGTAGTAGTATATTGTAATAAAAAATGTCCCTATAATCTCTCTTTGATCGATCCTAGGCAACAATTTTTTTTCTATGAAATCTTATGTTCCTATGGAAAAGTCTATATTGATGAAACTAGGTGGTCACTACAAGTGCACTTGAAATAACATGTAAAAAACATATCCAAAGATTGAGATTTTAGATCCACTCTCACATAACACTCTGACAACACTACTCATCATGTCTATATGGAAAATTCAAAGTTATCAATGACAGTAGAGCACTACACAAAGAGGAGATCAAGAGAAGCTTTAGAAATAAAAAAAAGGGTTGACACTTTTAAAAGAGATGATGCATTGAAACTTGGAAACACTTGTAGGCCATGTCAAATTAGTTTAAAATCCAATAGCAATCCAAACTCATTCCTCCCCTGTACAAAGAACATATCCAATATTGTATTGTATTAATTGCCCCACCTCTTCCTCATTTCACCTACTCTCAATCATCGGCATTGAAGATCCCTTAAATATGGGTTCATATCTTTGAAGTTTGAAATGTTGGATTTAAAAACCTCCACTCATGTTTCCTCTTTTCTCAAAAATCACAATGGCACAAAAGTGCAATGCGAGCTTATCGTATGCTTATGAACGAAAGAAAGCTTGAATCTTAAAATAACCAGCTTTAAAAAAACACAATACTTGTTATTTTAGCTAAATAAAGCCAACCACTCAAGGAAGAGAATCCAAATTACAT
>SNQJ01S0107365.1:16258-40845 GCA_010110895.2 Picea sitchensis
TATGAGGAATAAAACAAGAGACATATATGGGATTTTGGTAACAAATATGTGTAATTGAGATTATTCTTGTTGTATGTGTTTGCTTTATGATGTGTGGATTATGTATTTGTGAATTTCTTCTCTACTATATTTTGTATGCCGAATTTCCTTGTGAATATAGTAATAATATAATGAGTAGGCGAAATAACTAATTGTTCTCTACTTTTTATATTGTCACTTTAACATACTTCTTGTATTTATGAATTAATTCTTCTACAAGTAGTAGTATTTTTCAATGTACTCATTACAACAATATGCCCCTGGTCAGGATAATTCATTTTAGATTAGAATTGCATCTTAGCATAGCAGTAGATAGCATTCATTAGCTTAGTCTCATATCTTAATCCATTTGAGAACCTTCAGTTCTCATATTCATATTTAGATAATAAGTTAGAGTGGTAACCAAGACAATATATTGGTTGGAAACGCCATCCCAAATGAGAGTAAGTCTAATTGGGACTTTCCATTGTGCATTCTCCCTTACCTGCTTGACAGGTCATTTGGACCCATCAACACTCTTAGAAGAGCTACAGAATCCAAAAGTGAGAGGGTAAATCCCTTTCACTTTTGCTATTTGTACACACTTCATACAACCCTTGCAACTCGAGGGTTCTAGGGGAAGAAGAGTACCCTATGGATATGGTAGGGTGGTCAACCAATAAGATCAAATTGATTGGCATGGGAGAATATTGGAGCTAACTTTTGGAGCAAATTTGGAGGTAAAGGATTAGAAAGGAGGACATCTATAAGCATTTGATAAAATGGTATGATAATTTGGAATTTGAGAAAAGCTATCGTACATTTCTTTGTTGTTTAAAAAAATCCCTTTAGGGTTTGGATTCCCCATATTTATTAAATTTAATATTCTTGCATGGAAATGTTAGAACCCCTATATATAGCCATGAATTTAGTCCTCAGGTTAGTCTAAAGGTCTGTAGAAAACACCATCATTTTTTGATACTTGTAGAGTTTTCTTTGAAAATAGTTTTAGAAAAAAATTGAGCACTGAATAGAGGTTGTGTGCCCTATAATGGAGCAACTCATGCATATCACTCAATTTTCCTTCACATAGCCTACACGCATTCCTTGTAGCAGACTATTTGTTTGGGATTCGTGCAATAAATTGGGTTTTAAATGGAATTTGAAGGGTTTTTTTTCTAGTTTTTCTTTGGGTTACTGAAGAAATTAGATAGGTACGATTTAGTAGTAGTATATTGTAATAAAAAATGTCCCTATAATCTCTCTTTGATCGATCCTAGGCAACAATTTTTTTTCTATGAAATCTTATGTTCCTATGGAAAAGTCTATATTGATGAAACTAGGTGGTCACTACAAGTGCACTTGAAATAACATGTAAAAAACATATCCAAAGATTGAGATTTTAGATCCACTCTCACATAACACTCTGACAACACTACTCATCATGTCTATATGGAAAATTCAAAGTTATCAATGACAGTAGAGCACTACACAAAGAGGAGATCAAGAGAAGCTTTAGAAATAAAAAAAAGGGTTGACACTTTTAAAAGAGATGATGCATTGAAACTTGGAAACACTTGTAGGCCATGTCAAATTAGTTTAAAATCCAATAGCAATCCAAACTCATTCCTCCCCTGTACAAAGAACATATCCAATATTGTATTGTATTAATTGCCCCACCTCTTCCTCATTTCACCTACTCTCAATCATCGGCATTGAAGATCCCTTAAATATGGGTTCATATCTTTGAAGTTTGAAATGTTGGATTTAAAAACCTCCACTCATGTTTCCTCTTTTCTCAAAAATCACAATGGCACAAAAGTGCAATGCGAGCTTATCGTATGCTTATGAACGAAAGAAAGCTTGAATCTTAAAATAACCAGCTTTAAAAAAACACAATACTTGTTATTTTAGCTAAATAAAGCCAACCACTCAAGGAAGAGAATCCAAATTACATATTATTTATGTCTATGGCAAGATATCTTGAGATTTTGACTAGTTGGTGTACGGATAACCATTGTATTTCAAAATGGTTTTTGAAACTGGAATTGTTTTGTTGTTAATAAGTAAAGCATGCATCATTTCCAAAATGCAAAAAGGTTATCAATACTACCAAGAAGGGGATCCTTTTCAAAGCCAAAACCTTTAACATTATAGATTTATATGCAGAATAATAGTTAAAGGGGACACAAAGGACATTACGAGAGACATATCATTCATACTAGCTGTTATAACCCTAAATTGCTCTACATATGCATACCTGGCATTTGACCCTCTTGCATTTTTTGCCAAGCCATCACTGAGTTGTTCTTCTAAAAAACCAAATTTTTGAAGATGTACGCGCCCTGCTCTACTACTACCCCGTACATATTCTTGTTGCACCACTACAGCCCACGTGCGTACGCATGTTGCACCACTACAGCCCACGTGCATACACGTGTTACAGCACTACAGCCCATGTGCGTACGCATGTTGCACCACTATAGCCCGCGTATACTTGCAAAAGTTGCAAACATTAAAAAGTTGCAAGGAATTCGTTGAGATTATGAGCTATTGGGTAGTTTCCCAACTAATCCACCGCCTATAGCCCATCACCCAACCAAATAACCATCCTTTTCCCATATAAAAGGAGGTGTTGGGGTCTCATTCAAAATCTAGACATAAGAACAATGAAACTCTGCCCATTTCACAACCCCACCTTGCCCCAAGCATTTGCAACCTTCTTGTGAGAATTGCCCCAAAATTCCTCATTTTTCCCTTTTTCCTCCATCCTAACCCAATCCATTTCCCAAGAAGAAGGTTTAGAGGATAAAGATACACAAAGGTGCACTTGGATCTTGGTGAAGAGGATCCCGGACCAGGTTCGAGGAGCAGTAGTCGGCACTAGTTGTAAGTAATCATTGTATTATCAATAAAAGAAGTACTTTTCCTGTCCCAAAACATGATGTGTCGAATGTTTGCATTTGATTTATGTTTTTATTCTAACATCTAACCCTTATTTATGTATGAAATGTATAATTGTAGTTCTTTGTTTATCTGTCTTTAAATGCAGGCCAACCTTGGGAGGAGGTTTGCAGTCAGCAAAGCCTTCAAGCGCAAGAGGATCTGCACCAGACGCGGAGTAAAGGTACAGTTACTGAATCCTTCTCATTTTACTTTTATTGCATAAGTTTGGGGTAAGTTTGGGGTAGTTAGAGAAGTAGGAGATTGTTAAATGGTTATTGATCTGCCTACATTGTAAACCCTGGTGTAGCCATAGGGGGGTTTTCCCGCTAGCAGAACTGACGACCATACTGGGGAAGCCTCTAGGGTTTTAGGGGATTTTTTGGGTATTTGATTGGTTTTATACCCTTTGAGTTTCTTTTTGAGTTTGTTGAGTCTTTAAGGGATTATGGTCACCTGTTGGTGCCATACCAGTTCTCCCTGCCTTGTCAGTCGGTCTGTTTTATTTCTTTTTTCAAGAAGTACAGAGGTGTATGTGCTCTGCTATGGGTTAGCATGCATACATACATGCCCTACTTTATAGACAACTCGCGTACATACGCAGGTTTCTTAAGCATCAATAGCGTACTTGTTTCAAGAAATTGTTTTTAAGAAGACGCAGTCAACCTCTTCCTTGATTGAGGTTTATACTTCTCAGGTTTTCTTGATATAGTTCAAAGTCTCTGTTTTTACAGCCATAGCTTGGGTTAGATTTCAGTTTACTTTTATTTTGGATCTTCTTGTGTTTCCTAGCATTTTTAGCTTGGATTTTAAGAAAAATGAGTTGCATTTTGAAAAATAAATTCCCCCTCATGGCTGGGGGGGGCATGAATCATGTATTCATCAGTTTCTTTTAGAATATTTTGTTACTTCTGCTTTGATTTGAAGAAAATATATTAAAAAAGCTTAGTTTGTTAGATCTCTTTCTTTCTTGGCATTTACTTTGCATTGTTATTTCAAAAAGAAAACGAATTAACATAGTGTTATGTTTTCTTCTCATCTTGAAAGCATTTTAAAAGAAAAATAAGAAAGATAATCCTTCTTTTCTAGTGTTCTTATAAGTTTCATTTTTTGCAAGAGTCTTAACAACATCAGTTTCATTACCACACCCTTTTTGAGTAAATCAAGCCAGTAAAAAGAGCGTTAAATCTAAAATTAACTAGACTTTTTATGTTTGTAGGGTCAACCAACTAGTTTAGGGTTAGGGCCTTCAATTAGGTTGGAGAGGAAACTCTTCAAGGTTGTTAAATCAAACATTGGAGTTTGAGTTAGGCAGTGTTATTCCAGTGACATGAAAGTTATTTGGGACCCCTCTCTAACATAGGGGCTAAACATGAGGTCGCGTGAGGAAAGGTAGCGGAGATAACCCCTCCAAAACCAGACCAAACATAGTGGGGAACGCATAGGATCTGTCGTGGAATACCATCGCTTGCATTTGCCTACGGAGCTTCATGGACCTCGAATCCGTTCGAGATCCTCAGTTGTCTTCCAAACCACTTGATTTCGATATGCTCGGTAGGTTTCAGACTTGTTATCCTGCTCATTGCGGTCCACCCGACTGTCTACTGTACCTGCCTGGTGACTGTTTGCGAACTGGAAACTTAGTTGCCTTTATTCTAGGCACTTACCCAGGTGACTGTGGGGGTATACCGCGGTACCTAGGGTAGACGTCGGGACACGCTTTGCAGAGTACACCAAGAGGGTGCTTCCGTGTTCGAGTTGTACTTGCACCGATAAGTTGCTCTAGTGTCGGCTGGCATAACTGTTCTTCCAACTAGATAATGGTCTACTTGATTCTCCTTTAGTAATTTATAGTGTGTGCTTTGTGCTCCCTACTTTTCGATAGTGAGTTAGTCAGTCATTTCTTTGGGTCTCTGACCCAAGGTGGTAGAGCACCCACTCTGTCGGTCGTGAGGACTTTTCGGTCTTCCGCTTAGAAACGTGGAGCCGCCTCGTTATAGGCGTTGTTTTTATAACATTGGTTCATCAGAGTCAGTGTGTGAGACTTTTACAAACTTGAACGATCCTGCAAGGGGAGAACCTGTGCATAATATCTTCATGGCTAAAGTTCTCGACGATACGAACCAAGGAACCCCTTCCCAAGGGGATTCTTGTGCTTTTCCTTTCTTCGGAAACGTTGGTGTCCCTTTGATGTCCACTTTGTACATTCCTAGGTTGAGTATGGGACTACTGGTTTGGTTGGGTACCATTCCAAATGTACCGAATGCTCTTGACGCTTCTTAGTTAAGCACTTTATGTCATGGGCATCATGTTGATGTTCCTTCGTCAGCAAAGTCTTCTCCTCCTGCTTCTCCTGCCTCTGGTGAAAGTACAATTACTAGTAATTGGAAGTGTAAACGAAGTAGAAAGAGGAAGAATAGGAAAAATAAATCACCAACCTCTGCAAGTCATGTTGGAGATAGGTCGTCAACCTCTGCAAGTCATGTTGAAGACCAGCACCCAACCTCTGCAAGTCATGATAGGGGAAAGCACCCGGCCTCTGCAAGTCATGTTGGGGGAAAAAGTCCAGTCACTGCTAGTCATACTGGAAATAGGTATGTAGCCTCTGTGAGTCATGTTATTGACCCATCACCAACCTCTGCAAGTCATGTTGGAGATTTGCAACCAACCACTGCTAGTCATGTTGGGGGCATTGATTCTATTGAGAAACCTAGACGGATAGGACGTAAGCATAAGTTCCCCTGTAAGCTTTGCAAGGGAGATCACCTTACTCATTTATGACCTGGACTTATAGAGGTACGAAGATTGTGGTCCCTATATGCAAGCTCTTCTGATTCTGAGTCTTCTAAGGTTTCCTCACAGTCTTTTCAACCAGAGGTTGAGAAAGTGGTAACGACGACACAGTCTTTGGCTGATCCCTCTCTTTTCTTGGAGAGTGTCAATTCTACCAAAGTGGTCATGCCGATGTAGTCTTCAGTTGATCCCACTCTTCTATTGGAGAGTGTAGATTCTACCAAAGTGGTCATGTCGATGCAATCTTTAGTTGATCCCACTCTTCTATTGGAGAGTGTCGAGTCTACCAAAGTGGTCACACCGATGCAATCTTCGACTGATCCCACTTTTCTCTTGGGGAGTGATGTGTCTACCGACTATGTTTTTAGCATTTCCAGTTCGATACTTTCAGAACAAGGGGGCATTCCGCTCGCTTCGAGCACACCCCCTCCAAGCCCTAGGATGGTTTCCTTTGATTGGAATGATCTTGTTGAACCTCGTCTTCCTTCTTCGACACCTTTTCAAATAAGGGTTGAAGTTAATTCAACAAACATTTATCGATGTATTGTGGATGAAAGAGCCTCCGCAAGTATTTTATCCTCCTCGGTTTGGAAAGTCTTGGGATCTCCCGAGCTTATGTCTGCTCTGCATGAGCTATTGGATTTTGACAGATGTCCTAGTGAATATTTGGGGATTCTTCCTTAGTTGCCTATCTTGTTAGGTGGGAAGACTTTCCTTGTTGATTTTATAGTGGTGCAAGGCCCATTAGATTTCAATATGCTTCTCAGGTGTGATTATGTATATTCTATGAAGGTTGTGATGTCTACTCTCTTCCGGGTGATGCATTTCCCTCATAATGGAAGCATTGTCACTATTAACTAGCTGACATCTGATAATCACCATCCTAATTCGACGTTATTTCAAGCTACCCATTTATATGTTCCTAGTGTTTGTGTAGACGCTACCCCGCCACGGGTTAATTATGTGGTGTCTTATCCTCGGTGTTCAATTTCTTCTGAGCAGGAGCCTGTGCAATCATGTTTTCCTTCTCAAGACTTGGTCTTAGCAATTGATTTTTTGGTTTATCCAATGGGGGCATGGGAGCCCTTGCTCCCCCCTCTTGGTACAAGTGATCTCGTCAAGATTACTTGAGAAAAGTAACCTCCCAGAGTCTTCTTTAAGCCCTTTTCAGACTCTCTAAACATCAAAATATTGTTGAGCGATCTTGTTGTCCTTCACGCTCGCCAAACTCAAACTTGAAGGCACGTTTGTCCGACGGTAGTTTACCCATTTTTCGGTCTGGATGGTCAATTTTATGAACAAAGGTATACTCTAGGAACTTCGGTTCACAAGAAGAGTATTCTCAAGTATAGGTTTAACCCTTTTTCGAGCCCGAGGGACTAAATTTACGAAAAAGAAACCCCCATGGAGTCCATACTTAAGCTCTTTCTAGAATCCCTAAAATTGAAAAGATTGTTGGGTGACCTTGTTCCTTCACACTCGTTAAATTGGTCCAGAAGAACAACTACTGGCATGAGTTTACCCCTTTTTCTGGCTTGTAGATTATAGAGGAAAAAGGTGCACCTCGGGAGATTCATCTCGCCGGGAGAGTTCTCCTCAATAAATTTTATACTTTTTCGAGCTAAGGAGACTAAATCTAGAAAAAGGCAGTGAGTCCATAGTTAAGCTCTTTTCAGACTCCTTAAAATTGAAAAGATTGTCGAGTGATCTTGTCTTTGTCAGACTCATTAAAATGGTTTTGAATAGACGTCTTTTCGATGCTAGTTTACCCCTTTTTTCGAACCAACTAGACTATTTACGTAAAAGGTACCCCAGCGGAGTCTTCTTTTACGTTTTTTCAAACTCTCTAAACGTGAAAAAAAACATCAAGCTTACCTTTTATGGGCTCGTTAAAATTACATTGAAGGGGGTTTCATCGTGTCTCACTAATCGCATTTGCATCTCTGCGTCTTTGGCCTAATGTCAGCTCCATGTTTCTCTCAATTGAACTTTTGAAGCATGCCTTATATGCAAGCCTTGTAGCACCTTGCCTCTACGACCTGACACCTTGACCCATGGAGGAATTTTCCCCGAGTGTCCTTTTCCTGCACATGTTTCCTTGCTCTGAGAATTAGTGTGTTCCTTGTGCTTGGAACTTGTATGCTTGTGACACGCGTTCCTCCTTTGTAACGTAGCATTCTTTTATTCATTGTCAAGCTCTTTAAAAAATTGAAAAAGACAAAAAAAAAAAAAGAGGGGACGAGAAATATATATTCTTTTTTGGTAACACAATGAGTCGCCCTTGGACAAAGCACATCCTTCCATTTGTTATTCAAGCTTTGGGATCTAATATGACCTTAGGAAGCTATTCTCGCTACATAGAATTGTGTCCTCCTCCATTTGGTTACTCTTCCAAACACATGGAGAGTTTTTGTTGCCTCCTGCATCGTGAAATTATGTCAATGTCATGTTGACTGAGTCTGATCATATTTCATGCTCTTGTCCAAGGAAAGTTTCACCTAGCCTGAGTCGGCCTTTTTGTAGTTTGTCTCTTTCCCTCATGCCTGGCCATCCCAAAATTCCAATCAAGTCCTTGTTCCAAATCAATGAAGTTCTTTGCCTGATCATCAAGATCCTCTTGTCTTTTCCCGACAAGTCATCAAGGACCTCTGGGTAGTGAATTCATACACTCACATTGTACTCCTACCCGAGTTTTGAAGATCTTGAAGTTGTTGCTTGAGCTCTGAAGACCTCATCTCTAACCATTGGGCGGTGTTGGCTTCTTGAAGATGGATATTATACTTGTATATCTTTGATTTTGGGATGTAGATCTATTGTGTATTGCTCGAGGCTACACTTTATATAGTTATATGACATGGATATGCAGTGTATTTGATTGGAAACCATGATTTATTTCATCCCGAGCATGGGTATGCCCGCCTCGGAGAGACAATTGTTATTTTCGCAGATGGCACCTCCCAAACTCTAGTCTCGGGCTCACTCGTTTCGTACATTGGTGAAGATTTTGTAATGTATTTCGGCCATCATATGCTCTTCTGACCTCACACATTAGGGGGCATCTATTATAACCCTAAATTGCTCTACATATTTATACATGGCATTTGGCCCTCTTACTTGCATTTTTTTCAAGCCATCACTGAGTTGCTCTTCTAAAAAACCAAAATTTTGAAGATGTACGCGCCCTGCTTCACTACTTCCTGCGTACATACACTTGTTGCACCACTACACCCCGCATGTGTATGCATTCTGCACCACTACAACCCGCGTATACTTGCAAAAGTTGTAAAAATTAAAAAGTTGCAGGGAATTCGTTGGGATTACGGGCTAATAGGTAGTTTCCCAACTAATCCACCGCCTATAGCCCGTCTCCCAACCGAATAACCATCCTTTTCCCATATAAAAGGAGGTGTTGGGGTCTCATTCCAAATCTAGACATAAGAATAGTGAAACTCTGCCCGTTTCACATCCCATCCTTGCCCCAAGCATTTGCAGCGTTGTTGTGATAATTGCCCCATAATTCCTCATTTTCCCCTTTTTCCTACATCATAACCCAATCCATTTCCCAAGAAGAAGGTTGAGAGGAGAAAGATACATGAAGGTGCACTTAAAGCTTGGTGAAGAGGATCCCGGACCAGGTTCGAGGATCAGTAGCCGACACTGGTTGTAAGTAATCATTGTATTATCAATAAAAGAAGTACTTTTCCTGTCCCAAAATATGATGTGTCGAATGTTTGCATTTGATTTATGTTTTTATTCTAACATCTAACCCTTATTTATGTATGAAATGTATGCTTGTAGTTCTCTGTTTATCTGTCTTTGAATGCAGGCCAGCCTTGGGAGGAGGTTTGCAGTCAACGAAGCCTTCAAGCGCTAGAGGATCTACATCAGACGCGAAGTAAAGGTATAGTTACCGGATCCTTCTCATTTTAATTTTCTTGCATAAGTTTGGGGTATGTTTGGGGTAGTTAGAGAAGTAGGAGACTTTAAACGGTTATTGATCTGCCTACATTGTAAACCCTGGTGTAGCCATAGGAGGTGTTTTCCCGCTAGCACTGACCAGAGTAGAAACCTCAACCATTATTTGCATTTTTATGTTCTTCATTTTTATAGCAACCAATAACTATCATAATCGATGGTACAATCAAAGGAGGTATAAATGGAAAGAAGGGAGCTATATTATCCATAATAGCTAGAGCAGAGACCTCAATGACAATGAAATGGAATCACAATCAACTTATGTATCAAATGTTCCAATAATGACAGTTTTGGATTTCTATGAACTAGTCCTAGGTATGCATATTATAATTATTTCATAGTATTGATTGAAGTCGGGCATTGAGAAATAAAACTAGAGAATGGTTGTCTCTTTGTAAAATGAATGTGATAATGAACCGATCAAAATCGTTTAAGGCTCCTTCAAAACACAACTTTGAATATCTAACAATTTTGCATAGGTGGTATTGGACTTCAAAGAGACCACATATTTGAGGGATGAAATCAAAATGCTAGACTTCTAGGGTTTTTTAGAGGGACACATTTTTTTGTTCATCATCAAAGTATGTTTCATCACAAAAATACATAAATGGATATCAACTCTATCTCTATGAAACAAGAATGCAATATTAAATGATCGATGAATATCATAATGACATGTACCATGGATTCTTCCAAGAGAATGAAATGCTTTATGCATTTCACTAAACATACTCAAGCTATGAAGACTAATAATTTCATGCACCAGACTATGTAATTAGCAATTAAATGATAAAAGTATATGTGGCACAATTGTTTTTTTTTTCATTTACACATATGCAAGGTGCCCTTTTCATGTTGTTCATTTTTCCAACAACTCACAACCATCCAATAAACTATTGCTACCACATAAGAACTATGATATCCCATGAAAGCAGAGGTGTAGGCTTGCCAAAGAATGAAGCAAACCGCCACAATGCCAATAGAAGCAATAAATTCTAAGTTGAAAGTGTATTCATATACAACATTGGATATATCAAACTATCATGTAATAACAATAATAATCCAATCAAACAAACCTTCAATAATACAATTGGCAATTGAAGGGTTATGATAGCTATACATGAGCATGAATGTATGGGCAGAGAACAATAATGATGTTGCAGAGATTGTAGCTCTAACACACCATATTGTGTATAAAATTTCCTACTCAATCCTTTCATAATTCCAAGAGGGATTGCATACTATTATTAGCATCTTCATAGCCATCAATACAAGGCAATGCCATAATTTTGGATTTAACCCTTTCTTAACATTCAAAATATATTAATGATAAAGATACTTCAACACTAGTAATAAGATTTGATAAGCTAATTGTATGCTTGCCATACACAAGTTATATATATTCTCTTTATGTATATCTCCATGCACAAATGCAATTAGTGCTAACATATTCCTTTATGAGACAATCCAACAAGGCTATGATAACATGGGTTTTCTATCAGAGCCTCAAATCCTCACCTTCAAGCAAGTAGAGAGAAATAATTGTAAGGGCCATCTACTAAACTATTGCTCTCACACAAATAAAAATAATTTTGTTGTTCCTTCAAAGCAGAGATATGTGTTTTTATTTTTATAGACATAAACCCGTATGTTTCTAGGCATACAAGCTTTCATACCAAATAAAACCCACAAGTAGAAGGAAATAACTATAAGGTTCATCCATGAAACTATTACTCTTGCACAAGTAAAAAGAACTATGATACTCCATCAAGGCAGTCTAGATACATATTTTTACTTCTATAAAGATAAAGCTATACACGTACATACATGTAGGCTTTGTCACTAGAGAAAACCCATAAGTAGAAGGTAAATTGTAAGGGCCTTCCACAAATATACTACTATGACACAAATAAAAAGAGTTATGGTATTCCATCAAAGTATATATATAAGCTTACTGTAGAATAAAGAAAACTTTTTGTTAGTACAAACATGTTATGCCCACCAACTTCCTAATGCATATAAAACCAAGGGGGAAAACACCATGAATGAAAAGGACATAGCACAAATACATTTTAAAACAAATGGGAAACGATGAATTCATAAGCATACTAGAATTTGAGGGGGGTTTAAACACCCTCTTCCAACTCAATATTACAATAGGCATTATGACCATCAATTTAGGAAACTATGGAACAAGTAGGGTGAAGTAATGAGGATGAATGCCTCCATTGGGCTTGACATGAATCCCTACAATTATGTTAATTCTAGTGTCTATATTTTTGGTAGAGATGTGCAACAATCTAATTGAAAGAGGACACCTTGGAAACAACAACCATGTGTTAAGAAAAATCATATGAACTAGTAAGGTGGAATTAGAGTTCAATGGACTAGTCTAAGCCATTATGTACAATTATGAACTAGATTTTAATAAATCACACAACTTTCATATATAAGCCTCGCATACATGTCAATAAGGAACCTAGGGCATGATAGATCAACAAAGTTTCAAGTAATAACCTGGGTTAGATAGAGTTGGCTCTAGCACTAGCATGTGACAACTCCACCTTCAAAACAATAGGCTTTATATCTAGTCAAGGTGCAAAAGACACATTTAATTCGTCAATAGAATCATATGAAATAAATGTCTATGAGCAAAAAAGATTCATTGCCTTCAATTTCAACAAAACCATGCATAGCTTGACCAAACCATTCATAATCCATATAACAAAATGCCCAATAAATGCAAGTTTTGCAAACATAGCTATATGTAAATAGTGTAAGGGATGTCTACTAAATTATTGGTAGCACACAATTAAAAATAACTATGTTATCCCATAAAAGTAGAGGTACTTTCTTGCCATAGAATGAAGCAAATTGCCAGGATGAAAACATAAGTAGGAAATCCAACAAAACATATTTACACACATCATTGAATAGGTCAAACTACCATACAATAACAATAATAGTCCAGCCAAACAAGCCTTCAAGAATAGAAATGACAACTGTGGGGTTATCATGCCTATAAGAAAGCATGAAAATATGGGTGGAGAACAATAATGATGTTGGAGGAAACAAAATTATAGTAGAACATATTATGTATAAAAACTTTTATAGAAGCCTTTCATAATTGCAAGAGCATATTGCACATTATTCTTGACATCTTCATAATGATCAATACAAAAAAATTCTATCATTTTTTGATTTGGTTGATGTAGCCAATAAAATGAGATTCATTCACAAGATCTAAAAACCATGCAAACACACGAGAATGGAAAATAACTCTCTTTTATTCCTTCTCCATCCTAACTATTACAATGGAAGTTCAACCCCTTATAACTATTATCTGAGATTTTACAGGATTTTAGTAAAATAACTGATTTTAGGAAATTATCGCATGACTCTAAAGTGACCAATAACTAAGAGCTAACCAGAGTGACACTATTTGTCAACTGCTTTTCTGATTACATGCATAAGCAAAGAGATAACTAATAATTAAAATTTAAAAATTAAAAACTTTCTAAAACCCAAATTTGAAATTGTATATGAAGGAATTTATTTTGGAAAGGATTCAAAACAATGTCTAATTTGAAGGATCAGATCAGCACGATTGTGAACTCTTTGAGACATAACTCCTTGTAAAATTTCATCCCAATCGGATAACTGATTCAAAATTTATGACCCTCTGAAAATTTTTGCATCATTCTCCTCTAGTTGAAGAGAATGCATCTCCTGCAAGTTACTATCCTCAAATTTTTTCCACTTAACGAGATCTAGCCTCTAGGTTCAACAAATACTCTCTACTAGTGATACCCTATGTAATCCATGTACTCTCTGTTGATGCTACGCCTTCCCACTAGATTATATATCGGTTGTATTGGCCTTGTCGAGTATGAATGGTCTTCTTATCTAAAATATGTATGATATTTTCCTTTTTCTTTCTCGGAATGGCTTGTTTCCAATTGAGCTCTACCTCTCTGTCATCACCTAGATCGTCCCTATGGAAGATATACAAATTAAAACATTAACCTTACATAGGAGAGGAGATATTATTGAGGTCAGCTGGTAAATCGACCTTATGAGCATTGTCGTTGATTTTTTTGAGAATCTTACAAGGACCGATTTTCTAATACTTCAATTTGTGGTAGGCTCCTCTAGGAAACCAATCTTTATGATAAATAAACCATTACCAAATAACCTTCATTGAATAACTGGTATCATTGGTGAGCATATTTTATAATTTTGTTTTGTTCATTACTAGCATGCGGTTTGTCTCTGTTGAATGTGATACGCAAATGCTTCCCCATCATCCATAATCCTATATACGTGTGTTTGCATGGTTTTTAGATCTTGAATAGAATCTAGGTTTATTCTCTACATCATCTTAACTATTACAATTGAAGTTCAACCCCTTATAACTACTATCGATTTTAGAAAACAACTAATTTAGAAATTTTCGCTCTCTAAAAGCCCGACCAATAATTTACAGAGAGACGCTAGAGACATTATTTTCAACTCATTTTCTAATTAAGTTCACTTAAATGATTAAGGATCAAATTTTGCTCAAATTCAAAGTGCTTGGAATCACGGTATGATGCCATTCGTCAGATCTCGTCTTCTTGATTAAACGGTATATTTACTTTGTCAAATGGATGTTGTATGGAGAAGATATAGCGATCTGTTGGTCAAGTCAAACAGGCAAAAAAAAAAAAAATGATCTTGTTGTAGTCAAATCACGATCCATCACGATTCACGACATAATGGCGAGGGCCGTCTGGCTCTATGGGTGGCTTATGGCGGATGTTGGTTAGTTGATAGATATAGGCTGAGTGGGGGAGAACGACAAAATATGCAGTTTATGGGCAAATATTGCCGAACCACGTGGCCCAATGGTGGAAATACGTATCACTCGTGTTGGTTTTGGTTATATGTAAATGTGTTAGGCCAGCGAGGGTTCGATGACCCGGACCTCCACCATACGAAACCTTTACAACCTCCATCGGAATACATTAAAGTAAACATTCCCTTGTAATATATATGTGTAGTAACAATGTATTTTAAATTATGTATTTTTGTATTGAAGAAGGAGGAATTAGGATTGCGATTAGCCAGAGCCATAATTTGTTATATGCACAAGTAATGACCGTTGAGTATAATAAAGCAGCGAGTTTACTCTTCGTGGACCTATTGTATAATCATACGACTATATTAAAATGAATGCGCACGGTTGTTTGGTGCGTGGGGTTTTGATAACCCACGGTTTTTGCTATTAGCATACTTCAGCCCTAATCCGGAGGAGAGTTACACGCTAGATTCATAGCAGTTCGAAATACCTTTTTGCCAAGCATAGGTCACATGTACATAAGCCAGTCTTTAGAAAGTGATTTAAGTACATGTATGTATAAAGCGTTCTACAGTTTTACTGCAGATTGCGTAGCGATTCTTAGCCACAATCATTTGAATTTTCCATGCCTTAAAATGCATTAGCGACCCAGGTTCATTTGAAGGGTGCGTTTTGTAGATGACGAGACAACAAGCTTGAAGGGAGACTTCGAGGCCTAACTTCTTCATTTAGACGATTAAGTGCGAAAGAGCCAGACGAGGGTTTTACGGAACGCTCACGAAGCCGGTAGGCGGTTTATTGATTTGAAGACATTGTAAGACATGTTTTGGAAGGCACTTTTGAGCAATTAATAATGATCCATTGGGCATTTGGACTAGGAGATGTAGCCCATAGAGGGATGAACTCCTTTATCAATTATTGTGCTTATGTGTTTATGTTCAATGATTATCTTGTTGTCTATGTGTAATTTATATAAGTAATCCTTAATTTGTAATGTTTCAAACTGATCCTTTGCTTTAAACACATAACATTCAATTGCAATAGACTAAGTTTTTCAAGTCTTCTTCATTTTTAGATCAAGTTGGTATGAACTTTGGTTTGAAGACTTGATTGTTTTCTGAGATTTTGTTCGATGCTCACAAGGTTTGAAATTCCGCAAGGAGGAGAAGAAGGTCAACTTGTAGAACCAAATTCTCATCAGAGCAAAGGAGGAAGCATATTCACCATAAAGTTTGAGGAGAGAGACATTCACTGCATGGATGCGTGCGAGAAAGTCGATCATGAGCGTCATTCGTGAAAATGAAAATCTGAGAGAACATCATGGAGTTGAGAGGAATATGATGAAGATCTTGATGGAGCGGAACATAATATACGCTTAAGGTGAAGGCTCCAACCCTTCAATGCATAAGGCGGTAGGTGACAAAGGCGCTCTAGAAATGGAGAGATGGTGCTTCTCCACCACCCTCTTTCCTCCTCCATCATCTTCTTCTTCTTCTTCTTCTTCTTCTACCGATTCAAGACATCTTGAGATAGGGCATGGGTAAAAACTCATACATAAGAGTGCTTTATTAAAGCAGTATAAAATTTGATTGACAATTTATAGTAATGGAGATGGCCGAAAAGTTAGATATTTGGATACATCAAATTGAAGTATATTCTACAATACAAAAGATTCAAGATGATCCAAAACCAAAATTCAACTTGCTTCATTAATATTAGATGGTTTAGTACTTATTTGGTGGGAATCTAAAGACCGCGGAGGAGGAAGCAGAAAGAATGGAAAAATGTTGCTTTCTTGGAATGATTTCATTATAGCAATTAAAACAATTTTATCGGTATCCTTATAAACAAAAGGCAACTATAGGTCATGGAGGAATTTTAGACAAGCAAAAGGGCGAAGAATGCAAAGTTTGCTGAGGGTGAAAAGAGCTTTGGTTTTTGGGAGTTGATTTGTCCTTCACAGGAAACATTATCGCAAAATATATTGGTACTTTGCATGATTATTTGAGGCACTTTATACTCATGTTTAATCTCTGAATCAGATGGTTTGTATACGAAATTACACTCATTTACAGGCTTAAGGAAGGAGCAGTACTCATGGGGTTTCAAAGAGACCTTTGGTCTCCGGAGACAAAGGAAGAAGAAATTCAAAGGAAAACGTAGAATACTCTTGTGAAGAAGGAGAACACATGTAAACATTATTCAAAAGAAGGCCACGATGAATACCATTGTTGGAAGCATAATCACGAAGACGGCAAGAAAAAGTTGCTTAACAACAACAAAGGGAAGTCAAAAGGCATTCTTATTCTACAAGACTTGGAGTTAGGATTAGGTGATGAATGAAAGGTCTGACCATGGAACACCAAGGTAATAATTATGTTACTAGTACTAGCTCTTCAGAAGTAATGCTAATGTCGATGTAATAAACGAGAAAAGCGAGGTGAACTTTTCATATAAGGGTTGTTTCGAAACATACTAAGATAGACCGTTATTTGATTCTGGATCACAAGCAATTCTTATTTCTGAAGAGACTGTTTAGAAACTTAAGTTGGAAACAAGTCCACATCTAAGCCACTTTTCCCTCTTTGTTGGATATATGATAATGCTAATTCAAGTAACCGAAGGAAGTATGGCTTAGGACTGATATAACTGCTAAATTCGTTGATGAAGTAGAGCTTGATGTGATTACGTTGGATATATATGTGTAGTATTGTGTTGGGAAGTCCTTGTTATTGATGGGAGAAAGCTATTTTCTATCGTACGGAGAATAAGTATCATTTGTTTAAAGATGGGGTTGGAAGCATATTTATGAGCTCACTAAGAAGATGAATTATCAATCGTCTGGCAGGGCAAATGAAGAGGTTAGTTAGTGCTAGTAAAAATTTTGTTGTTTACTCTTAATGATCAAACATAAAAATGATGTTGAGAGCGAAGCATTTCAAAGGTTGTGATACAAGGGTTAAAATCAATTTATTTGATTTGTTGTCCGATATGATGAGTTGTTTAAAGAACCTAAAGGGTTGCCTCCGAAAAGAGGAATCCTTTAGGTTCTTTAAACATTTCGTCATACTGATTGACAACTTCAAATATTGGTATGTATAGATATGGAGTTGGAAAATGTTGAGAGATTAAAACAAATTCGAGGAGTTGATGGAATAAAAGGGTTGTGTACCAAAGTTCTGCATGCATGTGGATCTCGATTGTATTAGTTCAAAGAAGGATGGAGCGTGAATGTGTGTTGATTCGAGGGCTTTATACAGACAAAATAACAGTTAAAATCGTTATCCTCTTCCTGAATTGATGATTTGCTTGATCAATTAAAAGTGCCAAATATTTCACTAAGTTAAGATTTAAGGAGTGGTTGTATCATCAGGTCCCGGCAGCGAGTTATTTGAAGCTGACAGCACATGGAAGAGGCCGGCACTTTTAAGACTAAAGAGGTTTGTTTGAATGGATGGTAATGCCTTTTGGACTTTCAACGCACCTGCTACTCATGCGTGTTATGAATGATGTCTTAAGACCTTTTGGATGGTGTGTTATTGTCTACTTAGATGATATTTTGATTTTAGCAAATCTTGTGAAGAATATTGAACATGTGAAAAAGTTTTGGATGTTTTGCAGAAAGAACAATTGTTTTTGAAGATGTTAATCCAGAGATGTGAACGAAACTTCGCTTATCTATAGACCACATATTGTTGGTGGAAGTGAATTAAAAAATTGATCCCTCAAAAGTTAAATTAATTTTGGAATGAAGTAGGACCGACCAATGTAATGAGAGTAGAAGTTTTAGGAGCCGCCCATCTGGAGAAAGTTGTATTGCTAACTTTCATTATTCTGACTCCATTATGTTGTAGCTGATGAAATTAATCAAGCAAAGGTTTTCAAATGGGAGGCAAAGTAACCTTGAGCAACGTGCTTCTGAAAATATCGGTTATTTGGTTAACACCGTTAGAACCTTTGAATCGGACAAATGCAAATGGAAATTATGCGATGGGGCGGTTTGCCTTAACCCTACCGGGCATGGTAAGCGAATTTGTTTTGATTCTGAGACGTTTAATGGTGAAGTGATTAATTATCCTACTTATGATAAGGAATTGCACGCATTGGTACAAAGTGTTAAAATGGAAGCTTTGTTATTTGTTGGGGAAAAGAAACCATTATTCACACCGATCACAATAGCAACTGCAATATTTACAATCACAGTCAAAGCTTCGGCAAAAGAAATGAGCGCCTTGGATGGATGGAGTTTCTTCAACAGTTTCATTTGTGTCGGTATAGAAGGGCATTTTTAACCATTGGTAGTATGCTTTCCGGGCCCTGTGTTGATGCTTGAGTTAATTCTTAAAAGCGAGGAGATCCTATAATGCGCCAGAAGTTATGTGGAACAATACTGCTTTGAATCTTGACTAAGGAAGTGTATGAAACTTTATTACCCACTCTAACCATGTGAAGAATTAGGATTATCATGTGCATAATAATCTCTTGCATCATCTTGGCAAAAATTGTGTATTCCGCCAGGAAAAGAATCAACATATCATAAGAAGCATTCTTCTCTCAATTACGGTCACATTTTAGTGCCGACAAGAATGGTAGTATTTAATTTACCAAAGATCTTTACTCTTGCAGCCTAGATGAATGAAAGTGTTTCGTGATATGTTCGGGGATGTTTGTTGTGTGATACAAGTAAACCTAGTAATAGAAAGTTGGGTTTGTATACTCCACTTCCAGTTCCTTATTGCCTTGGAAGAATATTTCCATGGATTTTGTTGTTGAACTACCTATATCGATAAGAGGTCATGATTATATTTATGTTCTGGTTGATCGTTTTAGTAAGATGTGTATTTTGATGCCTTGTACTAATGAGTAACCATGAGAACAAGCGACCTGTTGTTCTTTCAAAATGTTTTGTTGCATTTTGGTTTTCCCAAGTCCATTATTTCTGATCCGGGATTCTCGATTTATTGGAATTTTGAATTGAGAGTTGTATTGGGCACTCATGGACTAGAAAGCTTAAAAGACCCATGACTTTTATCGCGACGGATAGTCAGGGCAGAAGGTGAGTGAATGCGATACGATTGGTACATCTTCTTAAAACGCTTATTGCGGCAAGCATCCTAAAACTTTGGGATGGTTTACACTACGTTGACATCGCATTACAATCGAATAAAACCTTAACTACGACTCAAGCGTCACCATTTGAGGCATGTTTTTTGTCTATTTGCCCAAATCGCCTTTAGATTTTATCTTTGGGAAAGATAATGCTATCGATGGTCAATATGACAATGATAGAGAATCATTGAACAAATTCATTGATACATTAGGTGGTGCAAAATGATTTGAAGAAGTCGAATGCAATTACAAAGGCGAGACATGACAGCGTGTTGATCAGTTTGAAGTTGGTGATGAAGTTTGGCTTTACATCGGCAATGAGAGGCTTAAAGGAGAATGTAAAAAAGTTGAAACCAATTCGATATGGTCCCTTCAAGATTGTTATTGAATTAGTAACAATGATAACTTCGTTTAGATTTACTTTTTTCCTTATATTTCCCAGATGTATACGGTTGTTAATGTTGAGAATTTTGAAGTTGTATGAGCCTCCGTTGATTGTTGATCAAGGAGAGCGTAATTCAATCCAGATGATTTTTCTCGAGGCCATATGATGCGGGAAGACACCATCCTTAGCGGAGGATCACGAACTTAGAAATGTAGATATTTCTGAGTTAGTTAAAGAGACAAATTCAAGCAAGGCCAAATGGATTGAGGTTGGAAGGGTGAGGGAACTATACCCTCATCTTCACATGAAGTGAGATAATAGTCTTTTGAGTCAAAAGCTTCGATGGGGATGTGTGATCGAGGATCAAATTTTGTTCAAATTCAGTGCTCGGAATCGGCAAAAGCGATACCATTCGCGTTAAATCTCGTCGATTCCGGCCAATTTATATTTACTTTGTCAAACGGATAAATTATGGAAGATATATGATCATGCATTAAAGCCAAGCGAACCGAAAAAAATTAATCATTGTACGGTCGATGCAGTCGTATGGCGAGACAAATACTGACCCATTACAGGGGGCGTGACATGGAAGATGTTGGATTTGGTTGATAGATGGCGAGTCGAGGAGATAACCGATGTCCGTTTATGGAAGCCGATAGGTATGAGAACCGGTGGCCCAATGGGTGGGCATGCGTGTCATAAATATTAGTTTAGTTGCTTAATGTAAAATGTATTGGAGGCGGGGTTGACGGACCTCCCCATCTAAACAGCCCCAACCTCCGTCCGACCATTAATGCATTAAACTTATTCCTTGTAATATATATGTGTAACAATTGTTTTAAATTACATGTATTTTGTATTAGCGGGAAGTGGTAGGGCTTAGCCGACGTGGACCCTGATATATGCAATGTGGCCGTGAGTATAATATGCCTTGGGTTTATAAACATATAGCAAATGGACCTATTATATAACCATCACGACTATAATAAAATGAATCTTGTAGCGGTTGTTTGAGTGCGTGGGGTTGGATAACACGGTTTTGCTATTGGCATATGATGACCTAATGGACGTGGGAGTTTGTTGTAGCAGTTCTAACCACTTTTGCATGACACTCCCCGGTCACATGCATATCGCCGAATCTTGCAGAAGCGGTTAGAAGTGAAGCCCATAACGTTCTACAGTTTCTGCCAGATTGGCGTGGATTTCTTGATCTTTAACGTTTTCAAACTTTAAAATCGTATGAGCGGAGTTTCATTCAAGGAGAGTGCGTTTTGTAGCCAGATCTGTGAGGCAATGACTTGAAGAGGGAGACTTCGGAGGCCTAACAACTTCATTTTTGACCGATTAGAGGTGCGAAGAGCCAGGGCGAGGTTTTGGGACCTCTGAAACCGATCAGTTTGTCAATTTGAGCATTATAAGACATGTTTTGGTGAGTTTTGACGAATTAATAATAATGATCCATTGGAAATTAGACCAGGAGATGTAGCCCAAAAAAGGGAGTGAATTTCGTTTATCAATTGTTGTGCTTATGTGTTTTATGTTCAATGATTATGCATTGCTATCTATGTGTAATCAATGATTATGCTGTTGTCTATGTGTAATTTGCATAAATAATCCTTTAATTTATGTGTTGCAAACTGATCCTTTTGCTTTAAACACATAACATTCACTTGCAATAAATTTCAAGTTTTTCAAGTCTTCTTCATTTTTAGATCAATAAACTAAGAGATAACTGATAGTTAACAATTTAAAAATTCTCGTAAAAAACACTAAAACCCCAATTTGAGGCCTTATATGAAGGAATTTGGCCTCAAAAAAGTGTCGAAATGATGTATGATCTTTGGGATAAGATCAACATGGCAATGGACTCTTCAAGGCGCAACTCCCTGTAAAATTTCATCCCAAACGGATAATCGAGTCAAAAGTTATGACCCTTGGAAAATCCTTGCATCAGTGGCCCTTTTTTGATATTCAAAATCTCTCTATGGCATGGACGTTTCCAGACTAGTGATAACATTTGATAACCTAATTGTTTGCTTGACATACCCATGCTATATATGCTCTTTATGTAGTTGTAAGTGCATAAATGCACTTACTACAAAACATATTTCTTTCTAAGATAATAATCTAACAAGGCTACAATGACATGGGCTTTTTGTGGTAGCCTCAAATCTTCAGCTTCAAGCAAGCAGAGGGAAATAATTGTATAATAGGTCAAACTACTATGAAATAACAACAATAATCCAACCAAACGAGCCTTCAAGATTATAAATGATAATTGTGGGGTTATTATGGCTATAGGCAAGCATGAATGTATTGTTTTTGCATGGCATAGATGTTTTGACACTCGCAATAACATTTGATAACCTAATTTTATGGTTTCCATACCCATGTTATATATACTATCTATGTATTTGTTCTTGCATAAATGAGTTCACTGCTAACATATTGCTTTCCGAGATAATCCAACAAGGCTACTGTAACATGGTTTTTCCGTGACAACCAGAAACCTTAGCCTTCAAGCAAGCAAAGGGTAATAATTGTATAACAAGTTAAACTATTATGCAATAACCACAATAATACAACCAAACATGCCCTCGATAATAGAAATGACAACTTTGGGGTTATGATGGTTATAGCCAAGCATGAATGCATGGGTTTTTATTTTTATAGAGATAAGCACATGCACTTCCAGACATGCAAGGTTTTTTACCAAAGAAAACTGACAAGTAGAAGGAAATAACTATAGCGGCCATCAATTAAATCACTATTGTCACACAAATATAAATAACTATGTTATTCCATGACAACATACTAGACATGGGTTTTTATTTCCATAGAGATAAATCCATACATCTATAAGCATACATGCTTTGATACCAAAGAATGCCCATAAAAAGAAATATATATAGGCTTATTGTAGAGCAAACACAACCATAACAATGATAGCAGAAGTGATCAACAAATTCATAGTCGAGCAAAGCAAGTCCAATGAACTTGCACCAAGTTGGCAACGAACTAGTGAATATGAGGAAAAAAAAAACAAGCCACGCAAACACCTTGCCACCCCCGTCAACCTCTAGAACAAGACACCTCAATAGACAAAACATAACCAAAGAAGATGTATATGCAAACTTTTCAATAGAGAATTATCACCATTACATGACCAATAAAACACGATGTTAGTTTAGATATCCAAAAATCCTCCAAATTATGAACCAAGTGTGTTAGTAAACATGCCCACAACAAAATGTATTGGACTATACAAGGCCTCAATGCCAACATAACTAATGAACTTGAGAAAAGTCACAAAAAAGAAAAGTAGGTCCACACTAGTGCCCTGCCACCCCTTTCAACCTATAGAACAATACACCCCAACAAATGAAACATAACCCAAGGAGAGAGTTGTCCAAACTTTTCAATACAACGCTATCACCATTACATGACCAATGAAACAAGAAACAACCAACAAAAAAACCTTTAGGTTATGAACTGGGTATGGAGAAATGATAAATGAGAAATGAGAAACATGCATGCTTAACTTGGAGAAATGATAAATGAGAAATGAGAAACCTCCAAGTTAAGCCCACGCTACCACCAAATTAATTCCCTCTACATGTCGCTACAATGTAGTGAAAGTCAAAATGAAAACGAGAAAACTCTACTTTAAGCCTGCCTTCTACCAAGTGAATTCTCTCTGGTTTATTGTTTATGCCACCAAGTTAATGCATTCACTACAACATAGAAAATGTTGATGATGATCACCCATCGCCCTCCCCGCCCTTAGGCTATAGAACCAAATCCCTGCATCTTCCTTTGAACAACCAATGTGAAAGAAGGAAACTGGAATATCAACAAAATAAAAAATACTTTTAATAAATAACTAAGGTAAACTCTAGAGGAGAAATCATCCTCTATACAATCAATTTAATGTATCATTACAACAACTATATGTTGGGGATTGGGTGTAACCTGATACAAAACAGACAAACAATATTGCAGATAATTGAAGAGGAAATAAGATTTCGAAGACAGAAAAGGTGGTATCTAAAGACATCGTTACAACACTTAAGCACAATGCATTGTGATCAAAACATCACAATGCAGAATGGACATCTTTTACACAATAATGATATCACTTGATGATAATGACCCATAGGGTCTATTATTTATAGCTTCAAGATCTACCCAACTTCCTTGAAATCGGGAAGATCTTGTTCACATATAACCGTCAGTTGATAGAGATGACTCCATCAAATCCGCGTTGTCTGACAAGGATGCTCGACCCAACCATCCATGTGTCCAACTCATAGTCGACTTCTCGGCTGGTTGATTCACTGACCAACTATATTCAATTGTTGGTCGATTGTCTGAATGACATACTTGTCGACTACTCGACCAACTAATGTAGAGATCTAGTCAATTGCCTAACTGACTGTTTCCAGATGTAGGTCGACCACCTGACCCACTAATTCTAGGAGAAGTATAATGAATCATCAGGGCTTTATAATCCAACACCCCCCC
>SNQJ01S0107366.1:0-13608 GCA_010110895.2 Picea sitchensis
CGATGATTAACATAGAATAACAGAGATACAATAAAATTGGTTTTATATTCAATAAGGAAATAAGATGAAACTATAAAATGCAGCGGAAAACAAGCTTGTTGGAATGGTGGTTGCTTATCTCTGAGAAGAGATGTGACGACTGCGCTCATTCGCAAGAAGATGATTAAAATGAGGCTCTGAAGGCCTTTTACAATAAGCAAGAATGTCAAAAACCCTAGACATCCAAAAACCTAACCCTAGGAGATGAAGCGCCAAAATTTATGTGGGCCCCGTTTGTGTAAGTTAGTACATCAACTTCCCAGGGTCGTAACTTTTGCATATGATCTTCGTTTTAGGCGCACGATAGCCTGTTAGAAAGGTATCGTCGAGGATATTAATTTTGGGGGCTCAATTTGAACCTTAATCTATCATTGAGAAGATCGATCTCGAAAAACATTCATTTAGGCCCTCAAAATGGCCCCGAAAGTTAAAAACTGCTAAAAATAGTAAATTGCCAAAATTGCTAGAAAATTGTTTTGAGCGAGTTGGAAAAGGTGGATGGCCATGGATATCCACCTGGATCAAATATAGTATAAAATAAAATATAATTAAAGTAAATTGTGGTTTTCTTTAAGAAAATTAGGATTATAATATGTTAAAATATTAGTTTTCTCTTGTAAGATTGTAAAATAAAGTTTTCTAAATCTAAATCTTTAGTAGAAACTTGGTCTAGACAACTACTAAATATAACATAAAAGATGATTAATTGGATTGACAAAACAAAACTGGGAGACCTATTTCCTATTTTTAAAGCTGGAAAAAGATGTCAAGTGTTCCTAACCCATGTCTAGTGCACATGCCTATCGCTGCTCTTGCTAAGTGTTCTCCTTTTCCATAGTATCTTCATCAATTAGGATGGCATTGGAAGGGGTATGTTCAAACTCACGAGAAATTTTTGTTTCTTCAACTAGGTTGCACTTAACATCCTCTAGGGATTTCACAATGATGTATATGTTATAAACTACTCTATAGACTGCTTCAAACTTTTTATCCATTAAATCCAATTTGTGGAGAATTTATTATGCTTGTTGACCCATCTCTTCCACAACCTGTCCTATGAAATATTTGTTCAACCAATAAAGCTCCACCAGTTAGAAAATCTTGGTGTCTCTGGAGCGAGAGAAGCTCGTGCTAGGAATCCAATCTCGGAATTCCACCTCAACTTGATCATTGGTCATTTTCCTTTGTTTCTACTTGACTAGATTCTCTATGTGGGAAACCTCTTCCTTGACGAGGTTGGTGAAGTGAAGTTGATAATTGGATGTAACAATGATGTCATCAACCTAGACATGAGTAATTCAACAAGGGAGTTGTGGGTTTAGGGTCTTCTTGCCATATTTCTTGGTGCCCCTTTAACATTGCATTTGTTGGATTCTGGACAAGGAACATAATTAGGATTCAACATCTCGACCTAAGGAAGAGTAACAACAACAAAAGAGGGAAAGTTGCAGGGAAGGGCTAAGAGAGGCCTCTGAGAATGGGGGGAAGGTATCAAAGCTAGGATATCAACCACCCACTAAGAGAGGAAAACTAGAGAAGGATACCCCAGGTCATTCAACAAATGTTTTCCTAAATGTGGAGGAAGAGCCTCGCTTTCCTAGGTCCAATAAAGAGACAAGCTAGAATGAAAACCAAACCAGATTGCTAAACCAAAAAGAAAACGTGAAAAAAAACTAGGAGAACAATACTTGGTAGGGAGAGAAGAGCAACAACAATACACAACTCCTCCCATTTCCCCAATCTTTCTCCATATCATGCTCCATGGGTAAGGCATTTAAGCTTTTGTTCTTGCTTCAAATATAATGTCGTGCATGCCAACGGAAGTAACGGTAGAATCATGCAAACATGTGTTAATCTAATAGGAGGGATCTACAATGAGAGCCCTTATTTTGACCATTTCCATCTTCATCAGAATGAGCTTGAAAGAGTCCAAGATCCATCATGTAAATTCTCACAAACACCTCATCCGAAAAATTTTATTTTATTAATTCAATTATTAATATTTGATCATGTTTTTATACAATCTAAGTGAAAAAATATATTCTTATAAAAATTGAATTATCAGATTTTTAACGTAACAGTGTACCACATGCTCCATAATAAAGTTACATGCAAAGTTAAATAATCGCAATACTATGATACCAATTTGACATTGTATTCATAGAGTTTGAGTTTGAACCCAATTAGATTGGGCTTAGCTCCACTTAATGGTCTTACTCTCATTTCAACTACTAATATAAGAATTAGTTTGTCAACTACTAATATATGAATTAGTTCGTCATGGGATGTTTGTACGTTTATATATATATATATATATATACACACGATTGTTGTTACTATTATAAATAACGATTTGGGATTTTAAGTTTAAAAAATAAACACATATATCTCAGATTTATAATTTATTTTTTCTTATTTCTTATTTTTCTTTTTGTAAAATATTATTATAAATAATGGTTTTGGATTTTATAATTTGGAAAATAGTTAATTAAAGGGAGTAAAGATGAAATTGTTTTGATACAAAAATGATGTCATCAGGTTACACAACATAATCAAAACATACCCAAACCTACATATTGTGTAACGTCCTCCCAACCCAACCGAGAGACATTACGGTGCGAAAAACTCATAAAAATGAAATTTTTGCTAACTAATTAATTTCTTGTAACTTTTAGCTATGAATTTAAACCAAATTTAACTACTATCTGATACCATTAATTTAGTGCATATACAACATGTTAAACTCAACATGAAATGCAACTAACAACTCAACACAACAACAACAACATATAATCATTCTCAAATACACAGAGTTCATGCACATCAATTTAACTCATAAAATAACACAACAACATGATAAGACACTTATCTTTTAATTTTGTTGTGCAACCAGCTGCTTGGGATAGACGTTCCACCCAACCATACACTAACTGTTCCATATCTCAACAACCATTCACCCCCGAGCTAAGGCTAGTAATCCACAAAAGAGGGTGGTCTCTCATTGTCCACTCACAACTCAGAAAACTCACAACCTATTGATGTCTTCCTATAACTATCCTAATTTTCCACCAACTCTCTTCGTCTTGACCTGTCCAACCCAAGGAGTGTACCCCTTCACTGATATCAATCCCTTGGGCGTGCCATTCATTTATCAGGGTCTCTCTAGCATAGGTAATGAAGAATCTCTCAACTGGGAACTTAGGGGAACTTGCTGCTAGGAAAACTACCAACACACCAACAACAAACAATTGTTGTTATAGTGCAACTCGCCATGGAGTTAACTCTTCAAGCCTGACAACCTGGCTCTCCAATTTGCAGCTCCAAATATTCTCCAATACACTCTAGCTTTCTCTAGAATTTTCCCTCCATGGATGCACTAGATCCAATCTCTTTTTCTTGCTCTCTACTTGCTCCTTGTGCACAAAAACTCAATGTGTAAAATTGTTTTCCCAACCCATATGAATTTCCTCCCTTTGGCTAGCATATCTTAACTCACACTCTTCCCCAAGATGATTGTACTCAACCCTTATGTGCCCAATAACTTTGGGATGTGACCACTCACACCCACCCTCTTACATGCATTCAATGATTGGCTTTGGGAACACTCAATCAAAAATTGGAAGGTTCATATACAAATAGCAAATTTAGGAAAATGGGTTGAAATCAATATGCATGGGAAAATCCCCATTTGGACCCCTCTTGTCCATTTATCCTAGACACTCCCCTCTCTTGTGGATTAATTCATCTCCCATTTGTTGTCCATGTCCCCTTAGCAACTGGCACCACATTTTATTATTAAAACATTGAAATACAATTCACATGTTACATCGCTTGGGCCATAGACACATATTATATCTACATAATAATTAATTAGATTCGGGATTATAGTGGGGATGTTACATTCACCCTCCCCTACAATTGTGCACCTTCCTCGGTGCACACTATGTCGATATACATATACAAATTTACATTACAATACCTAGAAATAAAAATTCTGCAATTTAACAACTCCAACTGTAGCAGTTCCAACCATAATCTCATGTTCCTTTCAACTCATCGACCCAAGGAATGCACCATTTGTTTATCAAAGTTAACCCAAGGTATATACCTTTATTTTATTAGGGTTAACCCAAGGAATGAGCGATTATTTTATCAGTCCCCCCAATGTAGTTTTCTAGTACTCTGAGATGTGGTTCTGAAACTCTAGCTGCTCAAAATGGAGTCTGGCATTTTGTATTCTTCAAAATTGTCAAAACATTGCGGGTACTTTGTTCACATGTTTTCTTCATGCTCCCATATAGAATCCTCAGGACCGTAGCAGGTCCATTGAACCTTTACCAACCCTATGGCTTTGTTTTTGAGCACCTTGACCCTCCGATCCAGTATGCATATTGTTTCCACTCGGAAATCCCCTTCATGCTCCACCTGGATCACATTCCAATCAATTATGTGGTTAGGTTCAAGCACATATTTCTTTATTAATGACACATGAAATACATTATGCACTCTCATGGATGCAGGTAATGCTAGCATGTATGCAACTGGCATTATCTTTTGTAATATTTCAAAAGGCCCACAATATCTCACTGCCAAAATTGGTCAAATTCCTAGTCTTAGTGAACCTCTCTTCGCTTTTACTTTAAAAAACACTTGTTATCCCACTTTGAATTCTATGAAAACTCTGTTGTTTTCTACATAGATTTTCTGCATATCTCAGGCAACCTTTAAATTTTGCTTTATCCTTGCCATCTTCTCTTCCATTTCTTTTGAAAATTCTGGCCCAACAACTGCTCTGTCTGTTGGATTATCCCATCTCACTGGGGTGTTACATTTTTTTTTATACGATGCTACAAATGAACTCATCTTTAATGAGGCTTGATACCCATTATTGTATGCAAATTCAACTAAATGAATATAGTCTTCCCACTTTGATGGTTGATCTATCACATACATTCTAAGCATGTACTCTATTATCCTGTTAGTCCTTTATGTTTTCCCATTTGACTCTGAATGATATGTTCTACTAAGATTTAAATTCATTCCAAATCCCTTGAACAAAACCTTCCAAAAATTGGATGTGAACTTTGGATCTCTATTTGAAACTATTGCTTTAGGAACTCCATGTAACCTGACAATTCCTTCATATATATTTCTACAATATTTGTTGCATTATGTGTAGTCTTTACTAGAATAAAATGCACTTCCTTAGTCAATTTATCCACCACCACCATGATGGAATCATGTTGCTTCAATGTTCTGGGTAGCTTAGTAATAAAATTAATCGCAACAACTTCCCACTTCCATTTCAGAATGGGAAATGGTTGTAGCAAACTTGTTGAGTATCTATGTTTTGTCTTCACCTTTTTGGCATTCTAGACATCTGGCTATGTAATTATCCACTTCATTTTTCATTCCTAACCAAAAGTATTGGCTTCTCACAACTGCAATTGTATTTTGATACCCTGGGTGCTCGACATATGGCACATTATAAATTTCCTTCAGAACTACATTTTTCAGGTCATTGGAATTCAACACATACACTTTTCCTTTGTAGATGAGAATTCCATATTCTTTCAGCTCATAAGAATTAAATTTTTGCTGAAAATTACCTTGTTGTAATATCTCTTTTGCTTTTAAATAATGCTTATCTACATTTTCTGCTGCAATAATTTGATCTTTTAGATCATTTATGTACATGTTGATGGTTGCAATATGCACTTCATGAGCTCTCTTGCTGATTGCATCGACCACTTGATTTTCCTTTCCCTTTATATGCATAATTTCAAATTCATATTCACTAAGAAACTCCAACCATCTAGTTTGTTTGGAAATTAGTGTTGGTTATCTAAACACATGCTTCAAACCACAGTGGTTTGTCCTTAGCTCAAATTTCTTACCCATAAGGTAATGTCTCCACAATTTTAATGCATGTACAATTGCTGCTAAATCTAGATCATGGGTCGAATAACTTATTTCATGCTGTTTTAGTTTTCTGGATTCATAGCATACCACATGATCCTTTTGACTAAGGAATCCACTAAGCCCTTCCTTGCATGCATCGATGCACACAATAAAATATTCATTCGGATCTGCAATATTCAATATTGGTGCACTTGTCAATATTTCCTTCAACTGTTGAAAACTCTCTTCACACTTCAAAGTCCATTCGAACTGCACTCCCTTCTTTTGCAAATAAGTGATTGGACTTGCAATATTTGAAAATACTTTTATGAATCTTCGGTAATAACCGACAAGACCCATGAATGATCAAACCTTAGTCACATTATTTGGCACTAACCATCCTCTAATGGCCTCTATCTATTTAGGATCCATTGTTATCCCATCTGCTGAAATGATATGCCCCAAGTAGTGAATCTTCTTTTGGTAATAGATGCACTTACTTAGCTTAGCATACAATTTATGCTCTCTTAAAACTTGCAACACCATTCTTAAATGTTTCGCATGCTCCTCTTATAACCTTGAGTAGACAAGTATGTCATCTATGAATACAATCAAAAACTTGTCCAGGTACTCTCTGAACACTCCATTCATCAAGCACATAAAGACTGCTAGGGCATTTGATAATCCAAATGGCACTACCGTGAATTCATAATTCACATATCGTGTTCTGAATGTAGTGTTGTTGTTGTCTTCTTCCTTTATCCTTACTTGATGATATCTGGATCTCAAGTCAATCTTGGAAAAGATTATTGCACATTTTAGTTGATCAAAGAAATCATCAATTCTTGGTAAATGATACTTTTTCTATATGGTGACATTATTGAACTGTCTGAAATCAATACACAACCTCAAGGTTCCATCTTTCTTGTTTACAAAAAGAATCGACACTCCCCAAGGTGACACACTTGGGCGTATATACCCCTTCTTTAACAATTCTTCAAGTCGCATCTGCCACTCCTTCAATTTTGTTGTACCCATTTTTTATGGTGTCTTCGACACTGGGGAATCTCCTAACATCAAATCAATAGAGAAATCAATGTCTCGTTTTGGTGGAAACCCTAGGATTTCTCGAAAAACATCCTCAAAATCCTTTAAGATCAGATGGTCTTAAATGCTTTCCACTTTATATATGGCTTCCTATTCCATATGGGCCGCAAAAATATGACATCCCTTCTCAAAACTCTTTTTCAGCCACATAGTTGAAATCTCTCTAACAGTTACATCTCTTGGAATTCCATGAATCTTTCCTTGCTTCCCTTCTTCATCAAGACATGTGATTGTCTTGATGTAACAATCTAGGACATCATGGTGTTTTTCCAACCAATCCATGCAAATTAGATAGTCATATAAACCCAATGGTATGATGTTTACATCTACATTTGTGCTAAGTCCATTCATGTCTATCAGACAATCTTTAAGCAACTCATTGATTTTCCTCTTATCCCTTGTGGCTAACTGAACTAACTAATATTTCTTATGCTTACTTCTTTGTAAGTGAAATATTTCAACAATGTTATCATTTATCTAATTATGGCTAGTTGTAGCATTAACTAAAATTGTTATGGGCTGGTTATCAATCTTACCTTCCACTTCAATCATGGGAGATAGATACTCCGCTTGCATGTTGTCCAAGGCTACATAAATTTGTGGCATGCTTCCTCCCATGTCTTTAACTATTTCAACCTTTTTAATGTTTTGAACATTCCTCATTATTTCTCCTTTGTGAGGGAAATACCTATATAAATGATTTCCCTCACATCCCCAACATTGTACATGCTGCTTCCTTGGCCTTTTCCCAACCGAATATGCATTCTTTTGCTCAATTTGGGATGCCTGGCCTTGTTGATTTGCTTGGAATTTGTTCTTGAAAAAGGGTGGCTTCAAACCTTTCTTCCTTTGTTCCTTTCCCCCTTTCATGTTGTCATTCCAAGCCTTTTGGAAAACTAGCTTTCCTTTGCTTTGTTCATAAAGATGATTGGATCTCCTTATGGCTTTCTCCAAAGTCTTGGGGTTATCATATTGAATCTTGTCACCATAGAAGGAAGGTAATCCACTTAGAAACCTTTGGATTTTTACCTTCTCATCCCTTATGAAGTCAAGATACTTCAACAATTCAAAGAACCTTTTCTCATACTCCTCCATTGTCATGGTTCCCAATTTGAGTTCAAAGAACTCTTTCATCTTTATTTCATAGTAAGGCTCAGACAAATATGTATCTTGGAAATATCCTTTGAACTTCCTCCATGAGATCCTCTTCTTATCAAGCTTATTGGCTTGCTTAAGCTGATCCCACCACATGGCTTCCTTTTCTTTTAAGTTGTAGGTTGCAATTCTAGCTTCTACCTATGAGGGGTAATCATGTGGCTAGAAATATTTCTTCATCTCCAACAACCAAACCTCAACCACTTATTCTTTCCTATTCTAACCATTGAAAGTTGGTGGCTTAATATTCCTGAGTTCACCTTGCAAGATGTTTGCCTCATGCCTTCTCCTTTGCCTTTGGACAAGAGACACGCTTGGGATGCTCTCTGGACCTGAACTTACATGAGTTCTTCTAGTGGATTGCCTTGGATAATTATGGCACCTTATCCTGCTTCTTGATTGCTTATCATTTCCATGTTCGTCCCTTTTTCTATGAGATATAGATGTTGACACTTGTCTAGCACTAACTGCTTGCTTAGTGCAAGAGTCCTTGTTAACTTGCTTATGAAAAAATTTTAAGCTCTGAAGTATCTTTTCCCAAGCCTTTATAATCCTTCCATTATCATCTCTATATCTTTGCACTTCCCTATGAAGGCTTCTCATAGTGACAAACTCTTTCCTATCTCTTCTTCCATTTAACTCTGTCTCAGTGTTCCCCATGCTGACATGCAGACCTATGATTTATTCCTCATTGTTGTAAAATCCCTGATCATCCTCCATAACTACAGTCCTCATATAAGAACCAAAGTTTCCTTCCTGTACCTCTAATTATGCAAGAAATGTGCATGTAATAATTATTGTTAGACATGCATAGCATAAAACATTTCATTATATAAAATACATGTTGTTTCTTCATCAATTTATGAAGGACACATTTCACCAATTCAAATTTTAATTTCCTTGATGCATTCCTCTCTGAAACATCTTTCCAATGGCTATAATCATGCCTCAATATGAGTCTGGAGCGAAAAGTTACAACAATTACATGTTGCAATTTCCACTCTTTTACTACTACAAAAATATATTTATTAATTTCTGAAATATTTTACTGCCCAAATCAAAATTATGGGTGGATTTATGTATTCTACTCCTCAATACCTTTCTAATGACTATTTTTTTTTCCCAAATCCGAGCTCCAAGTTGAACGTTATGGTCTGAAGAAGTTTAGGTTGTTTTACACAATTTATCCTTGTATGCTATAGGTGCCTTATTTCTCTTCCTGCACATTTTCAAGTACCCATAACCAAAATCTGATTTCATCACTGGGTTCTATGGGTCATAATTATTCCATAGACTACTCCTGTGCCCCAAATGGACTCCTAAGCATGGAGTTATGCCCTCTGGAAGTAAAACTTGTGCCAACATTTTACTCTCACTATTTTGGCTGTAACTTTCTCATACAAACTCAGTTTTGTGAACTACTTATCTCATTGGATAGCTCTCTTCGAGTTCTTTTATTTGATATGTAGAGACATAGTCTACAATGGTACACTCTATTCTTCTGGGTTTTGATTGGCTAAAAACCTCGTTCAGGGCCTCAAAAATGCCCCACAAGTTAATAACCTTCAAAAACCCCAAACAAATCGCATAAAATTGATTGTTTTACTATGTTAAAAACTCTTTAAATCATACCCATTGAGCTCAAATCAAGAGAAACAATGACCATTGATCTGAATCTAACGACCATCGACTATTGATATCCTCCTTGGGCACACAAAACATTTTTCCCAAACTGTCGATCCGATCGTCGACCGTCAGTCCATTTCCTTGACACCTGATTTGCACACATCGCTAAACTTCCCAACTTGATTTTAGACCATCATTCATCGACAATCCTTGTAGGATGATGAACACCTCTCAAATTTGGTTGATCCTTGACCATCGACCTTCAACAGATCCTTTCCTGACATGGCATGACACGTCGATGCCAATGTGGCATGCCATGCCATCTTGAGGTGTCAAATTGGATGACGTGGCACGACACATGGAAGAAGACGTCATTATCCTCTTCCCTTCATTGACCATCGATAGATTCTCTTAGACGACCCGAACAACTCACTGAATAGGTCGATGCTCGACCACCAGCTCATCGACCATCGATGATCTCTCTTGCATGTTCGAAACACTTTGGTGGATTTGGACAACCCCTGACCATAGACCATCGATGGTTAGAGATGTCTCATGGTTGAATCAACTCTTTTCCCAACTGTGTCGATTCGACCATCGACCATTGACGAACTCTACTAGCGAACTTCATCACTTGGAAATTTTTTGACTAAAACTCTAGTTGATCTAGACCAACGATCTATTACTCAAAAATGATCGTGGCCATTGATCATATCAACTTCTCCCAACTTTGTCGACACCTGTCCATCGGTCATCGACCATCGATTTTTTCTCTTGGCAAATTTCCAACACTTCGCCAAACTTGTCGATCTAACCATCGATCGCTAACAGATTATGTTGCTAAACCTCACACTTAGAAAATTTCGACAAAAACCTAGATGAATCTGAGCCATCGATATGATTTATTTTTTAAATGGACGAAAGAAAATCATGATTGTTGATTCACTCAACCTTCCAAATGACCAATACCTTATGAATTTTTAAATTTATTTAAGTGAATCTCGACCGTTGATCTCCAAATCAAACATGATCTCAACCATCGATTCACTGAACTTGAGTAACAATAAATCAAAGTTGGTTAATTATAATCATTATCAACTTCAAAATTTAATATAATATATATATTCACTACATTTATTTATATATATTAAAAAAATGTTTTCAAATTCTTTTATATAAAAAAATTAATTTTCAAAAATAATATTAAAATGTTTTTAAATTATAACTAAATAAAAACTATATACAAATTATAAATCAAAGAATATTAAAATGTTTTAAAATTATAATTAAATAATATATTTATTCATTTAAAAAAATAAACAACACCATTATAACAAACTATAATTTACAAAATAGTTTTAAAACTTTAATACTTTATCATAAAAGGAATAGCAAAATTCATTTAACATTTAACTATAATTTACAAAATAGTTTTAAAAATTTAATATTTTATCCTAAAAGGAAATAAAAAAAAGCCATTCATTATATTTTCCAACTTAGCATTTAAGAATTATTTTATAAACTAATCTTGTAAAATTCAACATTTTATTCATTTGAAATTAATAAAGATCACTCAATATCTACTTTTTAAATTTTCAAAATGTATGATTATTGGAAGGTTAAAATTAATTTTAAAAAATATATTTTTTTTCATTTGGAATCAATAAACATCACTCGATATCTATTTTTAAAATTTCAAAATGTATGATTATTGTAAGGTTCAAATTAATTAAAAAAAATAACTATAACAATTATAAAAATAAAATCTATATCACATGTACACAAAATTAAAATTAAGACAAAGACTCTATATACATTTCCCAACAACGCATAATATAAATAAAATCTACATCACATGTACACAAAATTAAAATTAAGACAAAGATTCTATATACGTTTCCCAATAATGCATAATATAAACTTTACATTTCCCAAAAACGCATAATATAAACCTCTGGCCATATCACTTCAAAACCATACAAATAATAAGCATAATTTTTTAAAGGATTTAATATAGACACTTTTAAGCTACCATTTACCTCTCACATCTACCCATATAAGAACTAGGTGCCCTGCTTAATCACTGAGTTAAGTTATGTGTTGGAGTCATCTACTCATATCACTAAGTTAAGTTATGTGTTGGGGTCATCTACTCATATAAGAATTAAGTTATGTGTTGGGTCATCTACTCATATAAAAATTAGGTATAATGGTGACACATGCGAGTTGGGGAGAAGAATGAGGAAGGTTATTTCTTCTTATCTTTTTAGTCCTTCAAAAATTAACCATTACTCCCATTCCAATGATCATTATAGCTCTTCATGAACAAGGGAAAGATTAGTATGTTGTAGCCATGATTATTGAAGGAGCTCGACAAGGGAGGAATTTTTTTGGTATGCATGAATTAGTTTTCTCGATTATTCTTCTAGCTAATTTTGAACTTCCAACAACCTTTCTATTTGGTTGGGGATTAACTTGCCAAAATGGTAGGTTTGGGTATGATATCGTAGGGATGTCTTGCTCAAGGGTTCATTCATCCATAATCTATAGGGTTTTTAGGGAGTAGGGGATCAATGTGGGCCTCATTCATTGGAAAAAATCAACATTCTCTAGCATGGTTTGAAGGACTAGCCTATGCATGAGCTACTGAGGTTCGAAGTTGCCTTCATTCCTTCGGGTTCTTTGTAGGTGGTTGCTGGAAGGAGGAATATTAGTCCACAAATAGGAATTGTGGGCATAACAAAGGGAAAGTGTAGATGGTTGACATCAAATCTTCTAAGCCTACTAGACAAGGCATACCATGAGCATGTAGGGACCTCGACAAGGATAATCCCTCCACCAAGCCTAGTAATGTTGAAATGGAGGCCAAGGAGGCAACAATGAAGTACCATAGGAGTTTTTCATATAACATCAAAGTTGAGGTTGAGCCAATAGAGTAGAAGGTTCAAGGAGAGACGAGCCACCATTCCTTCAAAAAACATTAATGTTGACCTCAACCTTTGGATACTTGATACCGACTTCACCTGCAACTAGGATACCAAGTACTTCAAGCAAATTAACATTTACTAGCAAACAAAATCCATAGTGACTCAAATGGTTGAAGAACATGGTATGCAACAAAAAGCCATCCTTAATGACTATAATTTCTAGATCAAAGGTATGAGGATTTGGTAAAAATTCTCTAGAACATAGAAGTAATGGGGAAGGAGAAGAATCAACAAAACCTAACACCCATGATTTATGTGGAATCTGAATTTGAAGAGAAGAACTATGTGATACAACATATGATCCCAACACTAATAAAAAAAAAAAAATTATCTTTCTCTTTTATACCAATTATCAGAAAAAGCATAATCTCTACCATGAAATATTTTAAGAGAAGTAAAATTAGTTTATATTCTATTATCATATAGTCATGTTTATATTCTTCTCCAACACATAATTATGTTTATATTCAAATGATATGTATAGGAAAACTTTGAACAAACATAATGTTTTTTTAAGTTTATAAACACCACTAATATTTTTGATCCATTGAAATTTTAGTTTCCTTGTTGACAATACTTTTTAGTCTGCAATACTAAAAAAGGAATGATAGTAACTTAAAACAATAATGATTTTAACTTGCAACAATTACATTTTTAAATTAATATGTTTAATACTCCTCAACATATTAGCATATGTTATGATAACTTTGTTTTCTATACTATTTTTATAAAATTATTTTGTTAACTCTCTTTTGGATTGAAATAACTTTTATTTTCTTGTGAAAAATAGTAG
>SNQJ01S0107366.1:13618-31415 GCA_010110895.2 Picea sitchensis
AGTAGTTGAAATGAGAGTAAGACCATTAAGTGGAGCTAAACCCAATCTAATTGGGTTCAAACTCAAACTCTATGGATACAGTGTCAAATTGATATCATAGTATTGTGATTAGGTAACTTTGCATGTAACTTTATTATGGAGCATGTGGTACATTGTTACGTTAAAAATCTAATAATTCAATTTTTATAAGAATATATTTTTTCACTTAGATTGTATAAAAACATGATCAAATATTAATAATTGAATTAATAAAATAAATTTTTTCGGATGAGGTGTTTGTGAGAATTCGCAGGATGGATCTTGGACTCTTTCAAGCTCATTCTGATGAAGATGGAAATGGCCAAAATAATGGCTCTCATTGCAAAGCCCTCCTATTAGATTAACACATGTTTGCATGATTCTACCGTTACTTTTGTTGGCATGCACGACATTATATTTGAAGCAAGAACAAAAGCTTAAATGCCTTACCCATGGAGCATGATATGGAGAAAGATTGGGGAAATGGGAGGAGTTGTGCATTGTTGTTGCTCTTGTCTCCCTACCAAGTATTGTTCTCCTAGTTTTTTTTCACGTTTTCTTTTTGGTTTAGCAATCTGGTTTGGTTTTCATTCTAGCTTGTCTCTTTATTGGACCTAGGAAAGCGAGGCTCTTCCTCCACAGTCAGGAAAAAATTTGTTGAATGACCTGGGGTATCCTTCTCTAGTTTTCCTCTCTTAGTGGGTGGTTGATATCCTATCTTTGATACCTTCCCCCCATTCTCAGAGGCCTCTCTCAGCCCTTCCCTGCAACTTTCCCTCTTTTGTTGTTGTTACTCTTCCTTAGGTCGAGATTTTGAATCCTAATTATGTTCCTTGTCCAGAATCCAACAAATGCAACGTTAAAGGGACACCAAGAAATATGGCAAGAAGACCCTAAACCCACAAATCCCTTGCTGAATTACTCATGTCTAGGTTGATGACATCATTGTTACATCCAATTATCAACTTCACTTCACCAACCTTGTCAAGGAGGAGGTTTCCCACATAGAGAATCTGGTCAAGTAGAAACAAAGGAAAATGACCAATGATCAAGTTGAGGTGGAATTCCGAGATTGGATTCCTAGCATGAGATTCTCTCACTCCAGAGACACCAAGATTTTCTAACTGGCGGAGCTTTATTGGTCGAACAAATATTTCATAGTACAGGTTGTGGAAGAGATGGGTCAACAAGCATAAGAAATTCTCCACAAATTGGATTTAATGGATAAAAAGTTTGAAGTAGTCTATAGAGTAGTTTATAACATATACATCATTGTGAAATACCTAGAGGATGCTAAGTGCAACCTAGTTGAAGAAACAAAACTTTCTCGTGAGTTTGAATGCACCCCTTCCAACCCCTTCCTAATTGATGAAGATACTATGGAAAAGGAAAACACTTAGCAAGAGCAACAATAGGCATGTGCACTGGACATGGGTTAGGAACACTTGACATCTTTTGCCAGCTTTAAAAATAGGAAATAGGTCTCCCTGTTTTGTTTTTTCAATCCAATTAATCATGGTTTATGTTATATTTAGTAGTTGTCTAGACCAAGTTTCTACTAAAGATTTAGATTTAGAAAACTTTATTTTAAAATCTTACAAGAGAAAACTAATATTTTAACATATTATAATCCTAATTTTCTTAAAGAAAACCACAATTTACTTTAATTATATTTTATTTTATACTATATTTGATCCAGGTGGATATCGGTGGCCATCCACCTTTTCCAACTCGCTCAAAACAATTTTCTGGCAATTTTGGCAATTTACTATTTTTAGCAGTTTTTAACTTCCGGGGCCATTTTGAGGACCTAAATGAAGGTTTTTTGGGATCAAGCTTCTCAATGATAGATTAAGGTTCAAATTGATCCCCCAAAATTAATATCCTCAACAATACCTTTCCAATGGGCTATCATGCGCCTAAAACGAAGATCGTATGCAAAAGTTACGACCCCGGGAAGTTGATGTACTAACTTACCCAAACGGGGCCCACATGAATTTTGGCGCTTCATCTCCTAGTGATCCAGATTTTATGAGTAGAAAAAAATGACTACATATTATTAACAGATGCTTAACACAGAATAACAAAGATACAGTAAAACTAGTTTTCTATTCAATAAAGAAATAAGCCGAAACTGTAAAATGCAGCGGAAAACAAACTTGTCGCAATGGTGGCGGCTTATCTCTGAGAAGAGATGTGACGGCCACGCTCATTCACAAGAAGATGATTAAAATGAGGCTCTCAAGGCCATTTTACAATAAATAGGAGTTTCAAAAACCCTAAACATCCAAAAACCTAACCCTAGGAGATGAAGCACCAAAAGTCATGTGGGTCCCGTTTGGGTAAGTCAATACATCAACTTCCCGAGGTCATAACTTTTGCATACGATCTCCGTTTTAGGCGTATGATAGCCCATTGGAAAGATCTATCCGAGGACTACAACATCTGCACTGCAACATACCCCAACAAACGTCGTTTAGGGCCTCAAAACGGCTCCAGAAGTTCACAACCCGAAAAACTGCTAAAAATAGTAAATTATCAAAATTGCTAGAAAGTTGTTTTGAGCCAGCTGTAAAAGGTGGGTGGCCACCGATATCCACCTCGATCACCTAGGGTTAGGTTTTTGGATGTCTAGGGTTTTTGGCATTCTCGTTTATTGTAAAAGGCCTTCAGAGCCTCATTTTAATCATCTTCTTGTGAATGAGCGCAATCATCACATCTCTTCTTAGAGATAAGCCACCACCATTCCAATAAGCTTGTTTTTCGCCGCATTTTATAGTTTCATCTTATTTCCTTATTGAATATAAAACTAGTTTTACTATATCTCTGTTATTCTATGTTAATCATCTTTTAATAATCTGCATTCATTTTGTTCTGCTCATAAAATACTATATATATATATATATATATATATATATATAGATAGATAGATAGATAGATAGATAGATAGATAGATAACCCAATTATATATATAGACGACTAAACTCAATGCCTTTCAATTCAAAACAAAGTGAGTTGTGTTGAAATATTTATAATACAATGTACAATGTGAATTAAATCAAATCTCAACTAAGTGTGTTTACCAAGAGACAACACATTTTTTTCCACAGAAAAAAAGCATAATTTTATTCATCTGAAGAGAAACAAATAATATTTTGTAGGTTCCTTAAGCATGAACCAATCATGGATAGAGAGATACCAAAGGGACACAAAAGTTGGCTGGAAAGACACAAATAAAAAATAAAAAACAAGAACTACAAAAATAAACACCAAAGAGACCGGAAATCCTAGATCAAGAATTCCCGCCAAAGAAATAAACTCAAAAAAGCAATCCAAACAAAGCCCCGGTGGCTAGAAGGACTAGGTCAGAGAGGTATGAAAACCCTCACTATGACAGAACCACAAAGAAACAACATTGAAGTAGACCACGACCAACCGAGAAGTTCAGAAACTGCACGCCCTCTCCAAGGACCTCAAAGTGCCATGCACACAACACCGCACGCCCAAGGATAGGACCTTAAAGCTCAAGCAAAACCCCCACTATATAGGAGGCAAACCATTGACATACACGAAAAGAAGCCATAACTAAGCATACATCAAACCCTAAACAACCAACAAAACCAGAGAGAGGAACCGCAACACCAGGAGCATAAAAAAGTGGGAGATTCACGCACCAAGACCCAAACCCAAATCCATGCACCCATGAGGAATGATATGTCACATGAAGGTAAAAATGCAAAAGAAAACCCCAAGAAACCCAAGCCCAGAGAAGGAATATAGGCTATCCTCCAAAGAGAACCTAGAAGCAGGTCAAACCAGGTCTGAGAGGCATACAATCCTCTCAAGAATAATACAGGGCCCAAAAAATCCAAACCCTAGCCGAACAAATCTGAAATTCAACATTCAAACTTTGAAACCATGAACATGAAGCTCATGGTATGCATCAAACCCTAACAATGACCCCAAAACTAGAAAGGGAGGTCGGATGGAGACACCTCAAATGCCTGCAGGAAAAAAAAGGAAGCCTCACAGGGATAGAAAAGCACCTCCGTCCAGCAGAATACCTGATCTGTGTAAAAAAACGATGGATCTGAGTAAAAAAGAGTGGAGGAGAAATCTTAGCATCACCCAAAGAAACTCACCAGCAAAAGAAAATACCCAACCACCATAAGAAAATTGACTCGTCCAAAAAGGAGGGCCCAATCTGCAACAACCAAAGAGAGAAAAATCCTTGCAGCATAAAATCCAGAAGAAAGGCACCACAACAATGAAGAAAACCGGGGAAAATAATATTTGATGGAGAAGGGTGGTGATTAGTAATCTGAGAACCTACTTCATGCGCAAACCAGGAGAAGAGATAGAAAAAAAAAAACATGTAGTATACGGCCGGAAAAACGCTAGTCGCATACCCGTCGTATTTCCAATATGATTTCCCAAGATACAACACATTAATCTCATGATGTGTTAGATCTACTTCCAACCATATTATAATGCACGTAAAGTTTACTTCCAACCATATTGTAATGCACCTAATGTGCTCTGTCAAAATTCAAATAGTTCAAATTTTGTGGAACTTTGACTCTGATTGATCAACTTATACATCCTAGAAACTAGCATGTACCTTGAACTAATGGCTAATATGTGGCTAACATATTAGGAAAAGTATAAAGTTCGGTGTTAATTTTTTAACAATATGGAAAAGTATAAAATTTACAAATAAAACGTAATATTTTAGTGATTATAATTTAGAAGTCATTTGATTTTTTCCTTAATATTATATTAAAAATATGGTAACTCTTGTGAATTGGACACGTGACCCCTTCATCTAAAGAAAAAACTCACGTGGATTCAAACTTGAGTGATTTGGGTTGAGTTACACATGGTACACTCAAATAAAAACTAATCGCATTTATGAAGAGACAACCCACTAGTTCTCCCCTCATGTCCACCACATTCACATTGAGGATAATCATTAATATCATTATAAAAATATTTAGTATTTTCATTTGGTTTGTTTTAGGGAGGAGATTTTTTTTCAGGGAATGATAAACAATTTTGCAGAATTTACAATATTAATGATAGTTGGAGAGTATTCCATTACATTAAAATCATGGTATCTGATTTATTTGATAGAGTTCTTTTTTTCAATGGGAAAATTTCTCAATTATATATTATATAATTTTGTTTTCAAAACATAAAGTTTCATTCGCAGCTATAAGAAGAGTTCATGTTTGTAGTATAATGGTAACTTTTAATTATCAATTCGCATGGAAGGTTGTAGGTTTAAGATTTAATTTTTTGTTGAGTTAAAAGTTATGTTTTTATAAGTTAATAAAAAATAAATATTATTATTTTTGGATGTTGTTTGTAATAGCATAAATGTATTATGTAGAATGAGTATAATTAGGTATAGTTGTACATGTGTTGGAGTTATGTAGTAGTTGTAGTTTGTTTACCATGTGCAAATTGTAATTACAACTCTATTTTGTACTCTTGATTAAAATGTACAATTTTAACGTACATTATGATAATGGTGCAATGAGGGTCATTTAACAAAGTGAGTAGATATTTCCTTCTTCAATAATCCATGATCCTCCCTCCTCTAATGACTTGTCATTAGTTATTTATCTAATAAATGTTTTGATATTTTGAGGAGGAGAGCTTCCCTCCCTCTACTTTCCATTCTCCTTCCCCTCTAGCATCAATTATCTCTTCTATGTCGACCAATGGAGTTCTTCAACTCCGCCAAGGGGACCATTATCCAACCCTTGCAAGATCATGTATGTAGGATTTCCATGGGAGGAGCACCTTGCTCAGCCCCACATGTCCGCCTTCCCACGACAATGAGCCTCCTCTAAGTCTTACCCCAACCTACTCAATCTCCCTTCTTATCACAATCCATGGTTAGGAGGCTCCTCCCCACCATCTTCACATACACATTTGTGGGACTTCTCCCTCCCCCACAACCCCTTGAAACCTCCTCCACTTAATCTCCAAATATCCATCGTCTCTTCCACATCATCGACAACCCCTCATTACACACACGATCATTGTCGTACCATCCCATCACTCGCATTACCTCTCTCTAGTATGTGGAATTTTTCCATGTGGAAATCTAGTTATATCTTTTTCTTTCTCATAAAAATCCAACACAAATATATAAAATGTTAAATGTGCAGTTTCAACCTCTACCCCACTCTTAGGAAGATGGGATACAATAAAAACATATCATAAGGTGAATGTGCACTTCTTTTCTTTTTGATATTAAAAAAGATAAAAAAAACATAGAAAAGGACAAACATGAAAGAATGAGATATATATTTAACTCCGTATATTATTTTTATTATTGTCTAAATCAAAACTAATTAAAATTTGAAGAGGCCAAAGCTTCAAGTGTTAGTGGAAAAGACAAATCACATTACTTGATTAGAAGAGATCAAAATTTAAAATGTTACTAGAGATGTTTTTATTTGTCTCAACCATTAATATGTATTTAACTACATATATTATTTTTATTGGCTACTCGAGGATTTGATTTGAAGAGTTCAAAGATTTGAATGTTTGTGGAGAACTTTAAATGACATGATTTGATTGAAAGAGATCAAGTTTTGAATGTCACAAGAGAGGACAAATATTTTATTCATCTCAACCAATGGCGTTGCTTTAGATGACAATGATGTGATTGCAAAATTTGTTTTATTGAAGGAGTTAAACTCCTTGGGAGGATTATGGAGGTGGTGTTGAGGAGTTTTCTTTAATTTGATTGAAAGAGATCAAAGTTTTGAATGTCACAAGAGAGGACAAATATTTTTTTCATCTCAAGCACTAACATTGCTTTAGATGACAATGATGTGACTACAATTTTTTTTTTTATTAAAGGAGTTAAACTCCTTGGGAGAACTATGGCGATGGTGTCTTAAAAGTCTTTGGGGGAGCTTGTTTTTAATACAAAGAAGAATCTTTTCCAATCACAATGAAAGAATCTTGTCCAATAACAATGAAAGAATCTTGTCCAATCAAAAAAAAAAATTCTTGATTGTCACTCACACGAATGTGAGTGCCAATATTTTATTTGTGGAGGAGATAAATTCATGGGGAGAATTATGGAGGGAGAATCTTCAAAGTCATTGTAGGATCTTACTTTGAATCGTAGATGAAGCTTGTTCACATGATGGAAAAAACAATATCTCATTAAAAGAATCTTCTCAAATTATTTTCATTTTATTGTAAAACTTTCTATTTAAAATAAGACAATATATAAAAGGTAAATATTAACCACTATACAATGTCTAGCAACACCTTTGGAATATGTCACTATCAAAGTTCATTTTAACAAAGAGACTACATAGTGATTAATGTTTGCCTATATAGAAAGGTTATGGTTGGTTGGTGGAAGATCTTTATACAAAGATATAATACATTTAAACATTTAATGTATGTTCATGTGAAAAGATATAATACAATCATTTTGATTTTAGGTTTAAAATCATTGTAAACAATACATTTTGAGGATATAAAAATCTGTAACCTTTTATAATAATCTAGAATATATATTTTTTTTTAATTCATAGATTAGATTTCATTTTCGTACTTAGATTTATTTTAATTCTACATTGGGAATTTTAATAAATAGATACTTAGTGTCACAACTAAGGAATTCTCATTGAATAAATCTTCTTGTGAGGTGAACTAGTAGAATTCTTAGATGCACTTGAATGGGGACACGTGACCTTCCAATGAATCGACACAAAGAATTAGATAACCATTGCTCGTGTTCAAAGTAAGGTAGGAGGCTAAACATCTTTTGTGGTTGTGCTCTTATTCTCTTCTTTGATGAATAGGTAAGTGTTATCCTCTACTTTGATTGCTTCTTGTTGTTTTCTCTCTTGTTCATATGTTTTTTTATAGATATCCTAGAACCAACAAAATCAAAGAGTTAAACATAATCAATAAAATCTTCAAAACTAACAGTCAACATATATATTTGTTCTTTTGATCTTAAAATTTTATTGAAATTTGCCTACAAAACAAAAACTCAAAAACACATTGACAAAATGTCACTATTACTCAAAATTACTTTTAAGATTTCAAAAAATACTTTAACATTAAATCTTTAGAAATACATGCTTTCCACCTCACAGTCATCTTCAAAATTATAGCTAAACCACTTAATTTCATTGAGTTTAAAGGGTCCATCAACACTATAATTTAAGGCAACTTTTCTCAACAATAGGCATCTCACAACTATTGTTTTATTTTTTTGAAACAACTTTTCTCAAGAATAGGCATCTCACAACTACTATTTTTCACAAGAAATTAAAAGTTATTTCAATCCAAAAGAGAGTTAACAAAATAATTTTATAAAAGTAGTATAGAAAACAAAGTTATCCTAACATATGCTATGCTAATATTTTGAGGAGTAATAAAAATATTACTTTAAAAATGTAACTGTTACAAGTTAAAAGCATTATTATTTTAAGTTACTATCATTCCTTTATTAATATTGTACACTAAAAAGTATAGTCAACAAGGAAACTAAAATTTCAATGGATCCAAAATATTAATGGTGTTTATAAACTTAAAAAAATAACATTATTTCCATTCAAAGTTCTCCTATACATATCATTTGAATATAAACATAACTATGTGTTGAGGAAGAGTATAAACATAACCATATGATAATAAAGTATAAATGAATTTTACTTCTCCTAAAATGTTTCATAGTAAATGTGAGAAGTTGTATTACTGCAAAGTAGATTATAATACAAAAAAGGGGGCCCTCCTGGCTTGCCTAGCAAGAAACCAAACCAGGGGTTCCCGAGTTGCGCTTATTCCTATATACATGGGGTGGGGCTGGTCTGTCACCAGGGAAAAATAGGCCAGTCCCACCATAACCAATTTGAAAAGGAAAAGTTACATAGACATAAAAGGATAAAATTGATACAGAGACTAGTGGTTGAACTAGCCATTCGACTAACCATTCATTTGTCCAAGACAATGATGTGTTTCTTCCCGTCATCCACCCAGTTCTTGTTGTCCTCCCTCTATGCGATCATGTGCGTCTTCCTGATGTGGGTAGGTGCTATGTGGTCGTCGGCTGGAGTGATGTCCATGTGATGAACATAGCGCAGATAGAGATGAAATTGAGAAGCCAACTGCTCCATCTTGGAATTCTGATCCTTCTCTACTTCAACTAGCAGTTTTGTAATGGTTTCCAGGCTACTGAGGCGACTCATAATTTTGTTCAACATTTCCTTGTGATCATAGTTATCCTCCCATCTGGCTTCTTCCATTTCTGAGCTCACTTTGTCGATCATCATCTTCGTTAGCCACACCATCTCCACTATTTTGTGGTAGAGGGTTTCCCTGGGTTGCATGGCCCCCAGATTAGTTACCCAGTCTGCTTCCTGTGCCAGTGCCTCTTAGCCTTTGCCTTTGCATTTTTCTTTGATTTCATTTTCCCAGCGGGTGATGGTTGCTTTTCCTTTCGGCACAACCAAAGTTTGGAAGGTACCCTCCGCATATTTTTCCACCTGCTCCATTCTTGACACCCTTCGTGTGTTGTTCGTTATTTCATTTCCAAGGGAATTCTTCTTCCTGTGCATGTGCTTCATCCTCACCATCCTGTTTGGTCTGTCGCAATTTCTATGTTGGTACCTCACTTCACATGGACCTACCTTCATGGTCTTTGTTGCTAAATGGATGCAGTCGGTTCTAAGTTTTTCATTCGGGAGGTGGGTCTAGGTAGTGTCTAGTTATGAACCTTCCTTTCCAACTCCCTCATTGGCTAGTCTATCCGCCAGGCCATTCGTCGACCTATGGACCTAACGCAACTCCATTGTGTTCATAGTTTTTAGATGCTACTGGATTTTCTGTAGGGAGAGGGCCAGGCGCCAGTGTCTCTGAACCTTTCCCAATCTAGTACCATTCTGGAGTCTCTTCACTGTATTGATGACCAAGGTGGAGTCACCTTCCACTATAATGTTTTCCATCCCTTCACGTCTTAGGATTTCAAGGCCAAGCTCCAGGGCTCCAAATTTCGCTACGTTGTTGGTTGAGTTACCCATACTTCCATCATACATCCAGATTTTGTTGCCATGACTGTCTCTAATCACCCCTCCCATCCCTACCACTCTTGGGTTTCCTTTTGTTGCCTCGTCAAAATTTAATTTGAGGAATCCTAATGGAGGGGGGGTCCTAGTTGGAGTTGTGGATCCTGCCCTACCGTTGCACTATTGCGCCCGTTGTTTAGGTGAAAAATATCCAGGATGTGTGAGTCCTGACCTCTGGGTTTTGTTGTTTCCTTCTTACAGTTGCGGCTATGCACCGTTTCACATATTTTTGCAATAATTGCATCCTCGAGCTTTCCTTCTGGTAGGATTTCATTCTTGAAGATGCATCGATTCCTTTCCTTCCTTATTTACCAGATGATCATCCCTGGCATTAGGTTCCAAGAGAGCTTCACCTTTTCATTTTCATTGTAGATCTCGTTCCAATTTTTTATGGTTGCGTTGATGTTGCCACAAACCCTATTGGACTTTCGATAGATGCCTCTCACCCAGTCCCAGAGATCTGTCATGTAACTGCACTCATCGAGGAGGTGATTGGTTGTTTCCTCCTTAGCTTCATAGAGGTGGCGACAAGAAGGGCCTATGTAGCCCCTTTTCCTAAGGTTTTCCTAGGTTAGGATTCGGTTGTGGAGAACTAACCATTTGAACATTTTGATTTTTGGCCATTGGGGGCTGCTCCAGATTTTTCCCCATTGTTGCGCCAGGTCCTCCTGAACCTGGTCCATGATGTAAAATTGTGCTTCTTTTAGGCTGAATTCCCCACAATTTTCCCTGTCCCACCTTAATTGGTCCTCGTCCTATGAGATTTCAATTTTCATTTTCTCCAATTCCTCTTACACCTTTTTTGCTGGAGTTGTGATACAGTCTCTGTTTTGTGGATTGAGTTTGTCCCAGGTCCTCCATCTGTCGCTATCATTTCTTGGATACCGGTAGTGATGGATTGTTTTTTTTCCTTGCGCAGTCATTTCCTTTGGAGCTCCTCCCTGTCTGGATTTTCCATTCTGGGTTCCTATTGCCAGGCGTCCTCCCAGAATCTGGCAGTTTGACCATTCCTGACTTCCTAGAAGTTATGTTTATGAATCCAGTGCTTGTTACGCCAGGTGAGATTCCCTATGGTCCATCCCTCCCTTGTTCCCATGAATCAAATTCGGTCTTGATCATTGATGTAAAGGGCATACTTGGCCTTCCAGAGGTTTTCCCATGACACTGATTTGTCCTTGACCCATCTCCACCAGAGTTTTACCCTGTAGGTGTCGTTGGTTACCTGTGGATCTTGTAGCCCCAGTCCACCTTTGCCTTTTGGTCGACACACCTTCTCCCAGGTTACCAGGGCCCATTTTTTTTATTTTCAGCGCCTCGCCATAGGAAATCTCTTTGGAGGGCTCTTATCTTTTTTAATATTCCTTTGGGATGCAGGAACACTGACATCATGTATGTCAGAATTGCTTGTAGGACCTCTTTGGTGAGGATAATACTCCATGCCAAGTTGAGAGCTCTATAGGTCCAATTTTTTACCCTCTCCTACAGTTTGTTGATCACTCCTTCCCACGTTGCCATGTTGTAAGCTCTGTCTGTCAGGGGGATTCCCAAGTATTTCGTTGGGAGTGTTTTGCATTCAAACCACAAAATGTTGGCTAGCTTTCTTTGGATTGCAGGATTAGTGTTGAAGAAATAGATAATAGATTTGGAGTGGTTGATCTCTGCCCCTGAGGCTTCCCCAAAGTCTTCTAAGATTATTTTATAGGTTTTTGCTGCCTTGACCATGGGTGTTCCATGGAGAAGGGTGTCATCCACAAATTGTTGGTGTGTGGAGGTTAGAAAGTCTTCGAAAGGTTTGATTCCTTTTAGTTCCCCTGCTGCAGTTGTGCTTTTTATGCTTCTGTTGAGTCCTTCCATCATCAGGATGAACAGGAAAGGGGATAGAGGGTCTCCTTGTCTGATGTCTCTCGAAGGCCAGAAGGGTTTTTTTGGGGCTCCATTGATTAGGAGCGAGTGGCTTGTCGTTGAGACTATATTGACAAACCAGTTGATCCAGTGTTGTTCAAACCCAAAGGCTTCCAGTGTTTTGGCCATGTAGTACCAACTAATCTTGTCGTAAGCCTTTTCCAGGTCAATTTGGATTATCATCCCCCCTCTCCTTTGGATTTTTAGCATGTGTATAAGTTCATGAGCATCGATGACGTTATCTAGGATTTGTCTTCCTTCTACGAAACCTGTCTGCTCCTGTGAAATCAGAGTGTCAAGGAGTGGTTTCAGTCTATTGGCTATGACTTTGGAGATTATCTTATAAACAACATTTCATAGAGCTATCGGCCTGTAGCGATCTGGGGTCCTTGCTTCATTTTCTTTCTGGATTAGAGTGATCATTGTGGAATTTAAATCTTTCAAGATGGAGGACGATCTTCTGAAGTCTTCCACCACCTCATAAATGTCATGTTTAACCACTTCCCTGCAAGATTTGAAAAATTCCACTGTGAAGCCATCTGGGCCTGGGGCCTTTCCATTGGGCATCTCCTGAACCACTTGGTCGATTTCCTCCTTTATTATGAGTTTGTTTAGGTTGATATTTTGTTCCTCTATGACCAGTTTGGGGATGTGTTGCATTATCCTTTGTATGGCCTCAGTTCTATCTTGGTTTGGTTCCTGGGCTATCCCCCGAAAGTGATTGACCAGTGTATTTTCAATTTCTTTGTGGGATTCTCTCTCAATACCATCTTGATCCCTTATTTTTAGGATTTTATTGTGGGCTCATCTTGCAATGGTGGTTCTATGAAAAAACTTGGTGTTCCTCTCCCCCTCTTTTAGCCACCTGATTCTGGACTTTTGACGCTAGAGAGTTTCTTCCTACTGGCATCTTGCTTCCCATTCCTAGGTCATTTGGATCTCTTCTCTTTTTCGTTCCTCTATGTAACCTTCATCTATGCAGAGTTCCTGGAGTCTCCTCATTCTATCCTCGATAAAAAAAAATTCTTGGTTTATGTTCCCAAAGATTTCCTTGTTCCACTCTTTGAGTTTGTGTTTGATGTACTTGAGTCTCTTATAAAGTTTGAACATCCTTGTCCCTTGATCCGGTAATTCCTCCCACCACCATTGGTTGATGTGCCCCTTGAAGGTGGGATGATCGATCCAAAATTTCTCAAATTTGAAGGGCATGTTCTTCGGAGTGGTTTGGAAGTTTGCTTCCAATTTGATTGGCCAATGGTCTGAACCCCCCAAAGGAAGAATGTTGCATTCTAAGGTTAGTCCTTGCAGAATGATGGACTTCGACACCATGAATCGATCTAGCCTTGTAGATACTTGGTAATGGTTACTTCGTTTGTTATTCCAGGTGAATTGGCCATTGATGGTTCGGATGTCTACCATCTCCATTGTATCAATGAAAGTTTAGAATACTTCTGCATCTATATCCAATATCCTAGTGCCCCCTTTTTTCTCTGCAAGTGTCGTGATTATGTTGAAGTCTCTTGCTAAGATCCAGTAGAGGTTGCAGGATCTAGCCTTTATATTTTCTAGGTCTTTGAGAATTTTATTTTTTTCCTCCAACCTCTGGGGACCATACACATTGGTGCATAGGACTGCCTCGGTGTTGCCTATAATTTTCATGTTAACTGAGAGTGTGTGTCTTGTAGCTTCAATGGCTAATAGGTTAAGTGATTGGGGATTCCATAAGGTGAGAATACCGCCTACCATCTGTTGTCCTTTGACAACCAACATCTGGTACATGTTCTAATATTTTTTACTGATTATTTCCATTCTGTCTACGGTGCATTTTGTCTCTTGAATAAAACAGAGGTCATGTTGCTCCTTCCTCAATATATTTTTAAGTATTCTTTTCTTTCATGGTCTATTTAGGCCTGTTATATTCCATGTTATAATATTCATTTAAACATGTGGGGGGGAGTTGGGAAAGAGTTTCTTGATCTTACCTGAATTTATCAGCAGGGCTCCTAGTTCTTGTAGGGCTACATTGTTTGATTTCCTTCCTTTCTTCCATCTCATCTTCTTGGGTGAATGTTGTGGGTTTACTTAGCCTGATTTGATTCCTAGGTGTTCAATATCACCATGCGTATGCTTGGTCCCTCTAGATTTTTATTCCTCCCTTAGAAGGAAGAGGTATTGGATACAATCTAGTTGCTCCGTCGACACATTATCTACTCCCTTGTTTTTCCACTACTCCAGGATGTTCGGGAGATCTATGCCTTCCCTTTCCACAATGTCTCTGAGATCAGGGTCTTCCATGCCTACCTTGCTTGGTGTCATCTCTGAATCTTCATCTGCCTTCTGCATTGGGGTGTTGGTGTCTTCGATTCCTCCTTCCATAGGAGTTGCGCTACCTCCCTGTTCTCTCCTATTGTCTGGAATATCGGTGTTCTCCTGAGTTGCTTGTTCCTTAGTTACTTTGTCATTTTTTTTTCCTTTCCTCCTTCTTCCCCTTGGTTGGCCCTGTCCCATATTTCTAGTCTAGCCCTAGCTTCTGAGTTGGTGTTTTTTGGGCCTTTGTTTAGTTTCTTGTCTGCCCTATTTCCATGGTTCGGTTTTACAAACTCGTCCTCATCCTGTTGTTCTTTGGTGTTTTCCGGTTCTTTTTTTTATTGAGCGGACATTCTTTGATTAAGTGTCCATGCTTGTGGCATATTCTGCATCTAAATGGGATCTACTCGTAATTGATTCTTTGTATCCATTCCTCATCCCTAAATTCCAAGCTTATGGCTTCTGGGAGTGCCCCCGACACATCCATCTCTATGCATATTCTTGCATGGGATGTATATCTCCCTTTTAGGGTTGCTTCTGATGTCTTAACATATTTTCCAAGTTTTTTCCCGATTTCTTCAAAGGTGGATGGTAACCAGTATTCTAGCGGTAAGGAGTAAAACCTCAGCCAGATTGGGACATTTTTAAAGGTTTCTTTCTCTGGGGAGAAGTTTTCCTTCCACAGCCACATGTACAACCCTGTTGAGGCATGGAAGTAGGGCCCCCCATCAAAGACTTTATCCCTATCCTCCAGGTTCATGAAAACTGCTGTGAAGAATCCTTTCGATCCCAGGTGGAGTTCCACTTCCCCACTTGGCTTCCATTGATATTTTATCCAGTTGCGCAATGTTTTTTATTTGGGCCACAACCCCATGAACTTGCAGATTAGTGCATGCATCTTCATTTGGTCTCGATATAGTTGTAGTTGTGGGTCTTCCAGAATAACCTTGGGTATTATTGTTGTTTTAGGTTTACAGGGGTTGCACCGATCTTCCCCACTGGGGTTCACTGGTTCCTACGTAACCTTCTGGGTTTCTCTAGTTTCCTCCCCCACGTGCTCCCTTTTTTCTTGGTTTCTCTCCTGGTTCTTTTCCGGTCCTGATCCCGAGCGGCTCATCAACGGAGCTTTGAGCCCCACGCCTTATGGACCTTTCCCCCTATCCACCACTACCTGCTTGTATGAAGGGGTTCCATTCCCTCCCCCTTTGGTAACCATTATGTATAGTGTTGAGACCGCGTTTATCAAACCCTAGCCGCACCAGTACCTACTTGTCAAAAAATTATTATCATTCAAAAAGGTATGTGGGCTTGGCCCTATTAAGCTTTGTTCCGCACATAGACCATGTCCTTGCTTGGGTTTGAGCAAAAGACCTGACCTTGTTGCAAGAACGACTTTACCATCCAGTCACCTCCACCGACCTTCTAAAATGTTTCAGAGTAGAGACTATGTTTTTTAATCTTTTTCTCATAATTGGCATAAAAGAGAAAGATCAAAAAAGAAAATTAGTGTTGGGATCATATGTTGTATCACTTAGTCCTCCTCTTAAAATTCATATTCCACATAAATCATGGGTGTTTGGTCTTGTTGATTCTTCTTCTTCCCCATTACTTCCATGTTCCAAGGAATTTTTACCAAATCCTCATACCTTTGATCTAGAAATTATAGTCATTAAGGATGGCTTTTTGTTGTATACCATGTTCTTCAACCACCCGAGCCACTGTGGATTTTGTTTTCTAGTAAATGTTAATTTTCTTGAAGTACTTAGTATCCTAGCTACAGGTGAAACTGGTATCAAGTATCCAAAGGTTGTAATCAACATTAATGTCTTTTGAAGGAATGGTGGCTTGTCTCTCCTTAAACCTTCTACTCTATTGGCTCAACCTCAACTTTGATGTTATATGAAAAACTCCCATGGTACTTCATTTTTGCCTCCTTGGCCTCCATTTCAACATTACTAGGCTTGGTGGAGGGATTATCCTTATTGGGGTTCCTACATGCTCGTGGTATTCCTTTCCTAGTAGGCTTAGAAGATTTGATGTCAACCATATGCACTTTCCCTTTGTTAGGCCCACAATTCCTATTTGTGGACTAATATTCCTCCTTTAAGCAACCACCTACAAAGAACCTTAGGAATGGAGGTAGCTTAGAACCTCGGTAGCTCATGCATAGGCTAGTCCTTCAAACCATGCTAGAGAATGTTAAATTTTTCCAATGAATGAGGACTGCATTGATCCCCTACTCTCTGAAAACCATGTAGGTTGTGGATGAATGAACCCTTGAGCAAGCCATCCCTACGAGATCATACCCAAACCTACCATTTTGGCAAGTTAATCCCCAACCAAATAGAAATGTTCTTGGAAGTTCAAAATTAGCTAGAAGAATAATCGAGAAAACTAATTCATGCATATCGAAAAAAAACCTCTTTTGTCGAGTTCCTCCAATAATCATGGCTACAACATACTAATCTTTCCCTTGTTCACGAAGAGCTATAATGGTTATTGAAATGGGAGTAATGGTTAATTTTTTAAGGACTAAAAGATAGGAGGAGATAACCTTCTTCATTCTTCTCCCCAACTCGCATGTGTAACCATTATACCTAATTCTTATATGAGTAGATGACCCCAACACATAACTTGACTTAGTGATATGAGTAGATGACTCCAACACATAACTTAACTTAATGATTAAGAAGGGCACTTAGATCTTATATGGGTAGATGTGAGAGGTAAATGGTAGCTTAAAAGTATCTATATTGAATCCTTTAAAAAATAATGCTTGTTATTCGTATGGTTTTGAAGTGGTATGGCCGAAGGTTTATATTATGCGTTTTTGGGAAACATAAGGTTTATATTATGCGTTGTTGGGAAATGTATATAAAGTCTTTGTCTTAATTTTAATTTTGTGTACATGTGATGTAGATTTTATTTTTATAATTGTTATAGTTATTCTCTTAAACTAATTTGAACCTTACAATAATTATACATTTTGAAATTTTAAAAATAGATATAATTCCAAATGAAAGAAACTATTTTTTTAAACTAATTTTAACCTTCCAATAGTCATACATTTTGAAACATTAAAAGTAGATATTGAGTGATCTTTATTAATTCCAAAGGAATAAAATGTTGAATTTTGCAAGATTATTTTATAAAATAATTCTTAAATGCTAAGTTAAAAAATAAAATGAATGGTTTTTTTTTATTCCCTTTTATGATAAAATATTAAATTTGTAAAACTATTTTGTAAATTATAGTTAAATTTTAAGTTCAAAAATATAATGAATCAATTTTATTATTCCTTTTAATTTAAAGTATTAAATTTTTAAAACTATTTTGTAAATTATAGTTTGTAATAATGTTTTTTTTTTTCCTTTTTTAAATGAATAAATATATAATTTAATCACAATTTCAAAATATTTTACTATTTTTTGATTTATAATTTGTATATAGTTTTTATT
>SNQJ01S0107367.1:10431-40097 GCA_010110895.2 Picea sitchensis
AGTTCCATACGCTCAATTCTTCCCCCTCTTTACCACCATAGAGCTTTCTTGTATAGGTTGGGAGGAGCCTAACCACTTGAGTTATGTTTAGAACCAGTTGGTAACCTCCTCCTTGGATCAGAGATATTTTGATAGAACCAAGAATTCGAGCTCAACCGTCTCCTAAACTTGAATGATTCTCCCCTTATTCTTCTCACCGGGCTAACAAGTTACCTAGAATGGAGAGCGCTCCCCAGAAGGGGCATCAGAGCGTTAGAACGCTCCTGAACAAGTCAAGGGAAGCGCCAGCGCTTCAAATCTGAGCAGTGCTTCTACAAAGGGGTGGAGAAGCGTTATAACGCTTCTGAGGCATGGTAGAGGGGCGCCGGCGCTCCTCAGGCAGTTTTAGAGAAGCGTTCCCCTTCCAAACCCTTAATTAAGAAGCCCTCTTAGGTGTTAAGAGATGTTTGACTTCAGTAAACCAATTTCTTCCTTCAAACCAAGTACATAAGATGTTTCAAGTGCCCCTTTAGTGTCGTCATTGTGATGGCATGGTTCAACAACATTTGCGACACTTGCGATAAGTGAGAGGCATATGCGACACTTTATCCAGTTGAGTGATTTTGAGGTGTAATAACTTCATGTAACCTCAGCTGCCAATTCTCTAAGTTTGTATCTGAGTCTGACATGCAAAATGTGATAATTCTCAAACTGAGTACCCCATTTGCAATTGGGTTTACATAATATTCTTCTTGGGTGGTTGTTCTGTACAACTAGTTAATTTCCTCTAGGTCTAAACAAGTGGGTTCTACAAACGTTTCCCCTTCTGATGGATCCAATTGCTCAATGAATTTGTATTCTCCTGACTCGAATGTCATATTCCTCGTCTTTAAGTTGATTATGGTCTGATTGTCAAATGCCCAATCCCATCCAAGCAATGTCAGATAAGTTGTTGTGTTATCCACTATCTCTATCACTTCGAAATCGGATTTAGTGCGCACTCCATCTAGATCTTTTGTCACCCCTTTAGTCTTCCAATTGGTAGAAATTTGTGTTGATTTGCTAGTTTCAGTTGAACAAGTGAATATCCTAATGTGGGTTATCTCATACATTGCCATGTCTTCTTGGATACCAAATTTACTTTGGATCCTAGATCTAGTATAATATCTCCCACGTTGAAATCTCCAATGTTGGCATCCAGTCTGAATTCTCTTCTTGTTCTCCTCCTTGTATGCAGATGATTAATTGTTTTCTGTTCTAGCTTTCCTTCTACCTCTGTGCTACATCTTTATAGAATATTTTGTAACACTTTAACATATGATGGATCATTTAGTAGTTTACCATAGGATTGCAAAAAATCTTTATTCGTACTTACTTGTCTGAAGGGTTGTGCTTCTTTTGTGTGATCCAACGATGGAGGCATCTCATATGTCAGTACTTCCTTAGTATGTTGCGCAGTTCATGTTGATGCCATGTCTGGCTTCAAGAATTATTGTTTGGCCTGCTTGAATATCTCTTTTTCATTCTGCACATCAAACTTCTTATGCAGTTTGACACTCTTCTTCACACATTGGTGTTGTGATGGATCTTGTCTTATTGTGTCGTTTCCTATCTTAGCTCCACCACACGTAACTATGTTGATGTTCGTCATCCCTTGCTTCCACCGAAATTGAATGAACATTCTAATTGTTCTGATTTATCTTTTCCTAGATATTCCCCAATAGTGTAGGACATTCTTCTATGTCGTGATCTGATGCATGAAAATACATACATGTCGCAAGTGGAAGTGGACATTCTCTTGCATAGTGTCCAGGTTGTTGACATTTGTGGCATACCAATGATCCTCTGCCTCTTCCAAAGCCTCCTCTTCCTCTTCCTCCACCTATGTAGCTATCTCGATCTCCTCGTGGAGCATTGTACTAGGGTGTCTGGTTATACTGCGCAGTATTTTAGTGTGGTTGTGTGGTATTGTACTGCAGCTGCATAGTGTTATACATGGCTAGTACTTAGTTAAAATGTGGTGCAACATGCCCAGTCATCATTTCTTCCTGCACCCTATACGCATATGATGTTCTTTCCATCAACAAGTCCATGGTCTTGCAATATTTGTAATCATGGCCAACTGACTTGCAAAAGTTGCAATATGAGCTCTTAGGTATTTTCTGGTATTTATGCATCATTGGATAGTGATATGGATCATGCCCTTGTTTCTTATAGATCTTGCACCATAGTCCTCTTTTTGGTAGCAGGTTTGGCATTCTTGTTTTCATGTATTGCATGAATGTTGGACATTCATTCTTATGGTGTCCTTCTATCCTACATGTGGTACACCAAACAACTTCTTTGTTGTCCTTACCTTTGTTCTGGTTTAGCTGGAATGTTAATTTCTTCAAATCCTCCTTCAAGTCCTATATGGATAGATCTATCTTTTGATATTGTTTCTCTTCCATTTATGGGGCTTCCTGTAGATCCTTTGCCTAGGTTTGAAACTTATGTTGTTGCAAAGGGTATTTCAAGTGTGGTAGCAGTGAATTGACAAATATATGCTTATGTTTCATATCTATCATGACATACTTTACATTTCCATTTAATTGTTTGAATATCTGGTCAATTTCCCATACAGATTCTTCTGGTTTCTATCTAATCTCTATCATCTCATTCATATATTGATCCTCTGAACTAGGCTTATGGAATTCATTTATCAATAGATTTTTGATATCTTTAATCGTTTTGGTTCTCCCTAGAGGACTATTTGTTTATAAAATCATATACCAATCCAGTGTGTGATCTCTTATTGTGATATCTAACTACACTAGTTTAGTTTCCTCATCTGTGATCTGTTTCACTTCCCATATATTTTTAGAAATAAACAAGGACTTCTCAGGGTCCTCTAATGCCTCTCCTTTGAATTCTGGCAACCTAATGGTGGGATCATGTCCTGCCATCCTTAATGTTGAACTAATACCTCCACGCGATGTAGATACTTGACTAATGCTTCCTAAACTAGCTCCCCCAGTTGTTGTTCCTTGTGTAGATGTACTTCCTGATGTCTTCCTTCTCCTGAAATTTGGTTTTTTAAATGGTGGTTTTCTTCTTAGTGTATTAGTCACACATGGGTTTATGGGTTCCACACTTACACCGATATGGATAGGAGTGTTTCCTTCCATTCCCTCTCTTGGACCTTTCATCTTCCTCTCATATGTCGCATGCAAGATTTCCTCAATCTGCTCCATAGCCCGAAGATCCTTTACCTCTTCTTCATCACTTTCCAAGCCTTGCCTTGTGGCTACGACTCTCTTCTTGATGTTCATATTATATTGGTATGGTACTCCATTGCGTGTTCTTCCAATTTTTGCCATGATCTGCTTGATCTGGTCTTCATCCATCATAATTGGGTCCAAGGCCTCTCCTTCTTACCTTTATCCATTTCTCCTTCTCTTGTCAGTGCTTCACCCCTTCCCCCATGCACACAAAGAAGTTTAGTTGTCTGGCACCCTTGTCATTACACCTTTGTTATATAGTAATATCTTAATAGAAGTATATAACGATATGATATGCCTACCTCGAGGTCCCTTAAATAACTCTTGCTCTGCTACACTATAAGACTTCGTCATATCTACTGCAAATCCTATGATAAATCCTGCAACAATGTTGTCTAACCAGAAATCTACTGCACGCGTAAATTTATTATCAACTTGTTGTAACTTCGTGATCTCTACAGGATTCCACTCTATCTGTTTGATCCGATTTGTAGGATGGTTGTCTTTCAACCTTAATATCCACTCCTACAATACATGTGGGAAATAACAGAAAAATACTTCATGCAAGTCGTTGAATACGTACTTGTCCAAATATTTGTGCGGTGTCAACTTCGGGTTTCTGTTATCTTTCTGTACAAACTCCAACTCCTTTGTTTTCAACCATCTCTCTATATCTACCTTTGTCGGATTCCACGGTCTCAACATCCCTTTTATATTCCCATCCTCTCAACGTCTTGTCGTTCGATCTGGCATTTTGTTGACGCATCTTCCACAAATCGCATTCACTCAATCCCCTCCTATTCCAACCAACCGACAACAAAACCATTTGTTGGATTTTACTCTTCTAATTTAGCAGTTATCTACTCTGATCCTATCTTACTTTCATAGATTTACCTAGGTTCAAATTTAATAAGCTTCCAACAAAATCCCTCTAAAACTATCGGCCCCTATGGTAAACCAGAAGCAACACAACACACAAAGTGTACTACGTAGTCTCACCCAAGATATCTTTATGGGTGGTTTCAATACTCAGGTGTTTCAACTTGGGAATGAGTGGAGATCCATGGTTGTTTCTTGTAATCTCTATTTATTCAGTCTAACATATGATTATAGCAGTCATTCTATTCATGCATGTGAAATATCATGTCTAACTAGTTACTTCATTCATTTATCTAACATTCAAAACTTAATAATAATAGTGATGCATACATTCAATCACATAACATAGGTGTTACCGTGGTTCACCCCCTCATGGGATACGTCCACAAAGATCTAGATCTCAAGCTATTTATTATGGTTCAGTAATATGTCACGTCATGCATTTTTACAATATTGGATCTTACACTCTCAACCGGCTCCTCGATCCCTGTGAGGCTGACTAGATCGCACCAGGATCATTAGCCTGCGATATAACCCTCAGGATCAAGTTGCTCACTACTTCTCTAGCTCACCATCTTATGGAAGAGTACAGTTCTTACAATTCTCTACCATCCGTCCTCTCTTTGTCTCTTTGCCACTCCTTGTTCCTTCCCTTGGTCCTCTTTTTTCTATCCTCTAGGTACTACTTATTTATATCCTTGGCTCATCATCCATTACAATACATTGCAAAAAACCTAACCCTAGCATCATTATGTCTTCCTTGCATGCACGCCTCGCATGCTTCCCTCACATGTGATGATTTTCCTTCCAGTTGTCCTTTCTTCCTTTCATGCTTCTCTTCCCAAAAATAGCCTTTTCCCTTGACTGGGTTTGCGTCCATTAACTCCTCTTTCACATATCCTCCTGTAAAACCCCCAATGAATCCTGGAAAACCATGGAAGGGATTTTTGGAAAACAGGATGAGACGAGGGGACACATGCTCGAGATGGTATTGCTGACATTGGATCCAAAAACCTTCAACAATCTCCAAGATTTCTTTACCAAATATAAGGATTTGTTGTTGCAACTCAAGGCTTTTGGGGTTGATAAATATAAGGAGGAGAAACAAATGGTTCTTACCATTCTCTCCAAACTTGATCTGGAATACTCAATGTTTTTATCTACATTTCATTCAGTTAGGCTCGCCTCTAGAGCCACGTGGACGTTTCCCTCTCTTGATGTCTTTATTGATTCTCTGACACAAGAGTAGAACAAGCTCATCAATAAGGGAAAAATAAAAGTTCAAAAGGTGCATGCACTTACTATGAAATATGGTAGCAGTCGTCAATATCATAAATCTAAATACAAAGACAAAAGGAAAGCACATGAAAATCCAAATAAGGAAGGGTACTCAAAACCCTTTAACGATGCCTCCAGATCCAAAGGTGGAAAGGGATGAAAAGGGGAGAAATGAACTTACTTCCATAAAGGGTTCCATCCATAATCTGCATGTATGCAAAAATAGATAGATCAAATGGCCCAAATACTTCAGAAAAACAACCTTGGAGATCGCATCCCCAAGGGTGCCAAGAAGAAGAAGCCAGAAAATCAGAATCTCAAGAAAGGAAATTCTAGCCATGCTTTGATTGCCATCAACTCCTCTCCTGATACTTGGATCATAGATTCAGGTGCATCACACCACATGGCATCCACAAAAGAATTTTTTTCTTCATTGGATGCATGCAAATTTCCTCCTATTCTGATGGGGGACAACTCTCCAGTTGAGGTCATCGACAAAGGAAGAATTGAACTCACAAACAAAAGCTTCGAGAATGTGCTACACATTCCCAAACTTCCCGTCAATCTTATCTCTGTGTATCAGATGAAAAACTATGGCACCGGAAAGAGAGTCACATTCACACCTGATGCAATGGATATCTACGACATGAAAACCAATTCCAGGGTTGCTACCGGTGAGGTAAATCATCAATCCAGACTCTACACATTTTCTGAATTTATTGAATCATATTCTGCATTACTGCTTACCCATGCTGATGAAAGCAGTAGGATATGGCACGAAAGGTTTGGGAATTTAAATTTCAGATATATGCAACAGCTTAGAAAGTAGGGAATGGTTGATGGTTTACTTGAAATCCACTTCTCCAAACGAATTTGTGAGGGATGTGTTATTGGAAAACACCCTCAAGAGAAATTCGACAAAGGAAAAACTCAGAAGTCTTCCTTTCCTTTAGATCTGATCCATAGTGACCTATTGGCAGCCAATTCACATTTTTGTACTATTCTTATAAGCTTCCTACACCAGTGTTTTGCAAACCTTAATTTTGGTCGCAATCCTTGAATAAAACGACACTTTTATTTTTGCGCTATTTACACACTTACCTTCGTTCTTGTTTTCACGACTGTAAGCGTGAAAACTTGGTTTTTCGAAGTCGCATTAAAATCTTCACTGAATTGTCGTTACCATTCTTGTCGATATGCCCATTGTGTTTGCATTTTAATTATCATTATGCAGTTGGCAAAACTTTTGATCTGTACTCATTTGGCATTCTTTGATTGATTATGTAATTTCGTTTCATGAGTGATTGAGTTTGTGATGCATTGGTGATTGGATTTACATGTTATTTGATCAATTCACTTGGCACACTGGTTATATATAAAGAGCATTGGTGTTATGGTTAAACCCTTGGTATGAATCGTTTCATACATTGCTTGGTATTGGTTTTGATTTGTGTTTTTGGTTTTAAAACTATGGCATAACTCTTGCTCGTGTGAATGATTAATACACTTACCATTGATTTCATTAGTCGAGCGAGTGGAATAATCGTTAACCTATATAATAATGGGTTGAACAACTATTTGTGCCAGCGGTTGTACTGTAGATATGACTGTCGTGCATGTATGAACCAACTCCACCACCTTCACACGATATGTCATTAATTCTTACCCCTATCCCTGTTTCACCTCTGCTAGCATCGAGTAAACCTTTGAGCGTTCTGCCCCTGTGTAGGCTACGTTCAAACCCTGGCTCGTTCACATCACTTACCGTGTGCTCTTCTCTATGGCACCAGTGGTGCGAATAGAGCCGAATGGTAGTCAAGCCCTGTTACTGTTCGATAACGCCCGCAAATATTTACAAGATAATGGTTGGCTCACGTTTGACAGAGGTTCGAGGGTTTTAATCTGTTTGTTGCATAGAAATTCTCCCTTACCTTTGATGGGTGTAGGGCCAAAGTAGGTGACATTCAGGTTGAAATCAGTGAAGATTTCATTAGCTCTGCCATAGGATTAGCAGCCATGAGCCAGTGATGGTTTAAAAACTCTAAAGTTGATATGGTGCCATGGCCATTATTGTTTGTATCACGAAAGGTCACATCCTTTGACAAAGGTATGCCTATTTCCACACTTAAACAAAGGTGACATGATCTTTTGATAGTGGTTAAACAATTTGTGACCTATGAGGGTCGGTATGGATTGGTTTTTCTTTATCACCTTCGACTATTAATGAATTTCATGGGTTATCCATTGAACATGCCATTTTATTTCCAGCGTAGTCTTTACAAAATGGCTAAGAGGTTCAAACGAGAGAAAGCTGATAGCATCTTGTTTCACCATGGCTTGATCAGACCCATCGTCGTTCATCATTTAAACCTCTACGTCGATAATTGGCAAGCTTTCCTCTCTCGGAATGGCTTTGTTGATTCAGAGTCTGTCCAAATAGATAAGTCTTTGGTCAGTGATTCTAAGGTCGGGCCACCCGTGCCTTTTCATGCCCTTCTACCCTCACCAAACCCTCAGTCTGCCCTGATATCAACTTACCCGACATCATAATAGACAAAGTTGAGGTTGTTAAAAATCCTGTGAACAAGAAGGTCAACGGTAACCCTACTGTCGACGACAAAGGTAAAAAGAATGCTCGATTGATATCGAGACTTGCTAGGAATAAACCTAAACCTAGTGTTGATCAAAATCCCATAGTCCTCAGCGAAGACTTATACTCTGATATCGAGCGCTTCCTAGCTAGTGAGTACCCTTACTCCCATGGTTTGTGCTCCAAGTCACCCTATGACTTCGTTTCTAATTTTCCCCCGTGCCTAAAGAACAATCCTAGCTACCCAGGGATCAAGCTACCTAATGAAACCCTCGGTGATTTAGATAAACCCTCACCTGCAATTTTGAAGCCAGGACAGTCGTCGTGTAACCAATGTAATGTGTGGCTGGAACGCTACTATACTGATGTTCCCTTATTACAGTCGAAAATCAAATCATTGGAAAACCAAGTTACAGTGTTGACAAATGAAAAGGACAAGCTTCAAGCTAATGACAAGAAGCAGAAAACCACTGGTTCCATCGTATTTAGGAATGTCGAATCAGCTACAGCCTTTGTCAATTGCAAACTATCATGACCAAGTTGTCTGCTCATTATCTAGGTATGAATTTCGATATCAATTTGGTTTTATCAATTGCTTGGATTAATATAATGAATTGGTTTTTGAGTTTTGATAAGTCTGTTTATTATTCGAAATAATTTTGTCATGGTTTGATTATCAAAACGGTTATAAAGTCGAATATGGTTATGATTTTGGTATGCGATTTTGTCGTGCCTAGCTTAGTAGAAGCGATCGATTGGTTTTGACTTGGTGTAATTCGCTTTAGAAAATTTTTGTTAGTTTGAATTAATGTGATCAATGAAGTTTGCTTTCGCTTGGATTTTGTTTGCATCTGACCTGTACAGGAGATTTTTATGCTAAAATAAGAGCACGACTATGTTTTTATTTGGTATGATTTTGTTGTGGTTAGATCATATCGGCTCTGATTTAGTTTTTATGGTTTGATTTTGGAACGATTTCATGGGCTTGAATTGTTATGATCTTTCAATATGTTATGCGTCATTATTAATGATTGGTTTAATAAATATGATGTAATCTTTTAAATCAGGAATACAACTCTGTCCAACTCCGATTTGGCAAAAACGACTCTGTTTTGTATGGAATCGATATTCTCATTTAGCCTGTGTCAAAGATCTATTTGCAAAAATCATGGAAACAGTGTTGATTCATAACGATTCTGCCAGCCCCAAACCGTTTTGATTCGTTCCTATTTTATTTTGCAAGTGATTATTGCATACCACGATTAGCATGATCGTTTATATTTAATACAGTTATATCAATTTGAAAACGATCCTGTTGATTTCATTTGGATTCAAAGTGATCTTGTGGATAGTTGAAGCAACTATTTGTGTTGATTTCAATTGGTTATGAAAACGATTTCATTGTTGTTGAGTTATTCCATACGATTCTGTTAACTTGAATTAGTGATAACGAATTAAAGAGAGTGTAACCATCTCTGTTATCATTTGGTTGAATATGATTTAGTTCGTTCAATTTGCATACAAGTGTCGATTTGAATGATGCTTTTAGCAATCAAATATCTTTCAATAGTTTGAATTTAATTCTTTAAGATTCGAATTGATTTTAATACGATTATGTGTTTGATTTAGACGAGCTACAGAATCGTAAGATTCTGTAGCCAGTCTTAGAGATTAGATTTTTGTTAATTTTATTAATAAAATATCCTCTAATATTGTCTATTTTTGTCCTTGTTCAGGTACATACGAATTGCAATGGTCAATTTGGGCATGCTGTGACAATATAGGAGATATTTGTGTGATGTAGTTTTTATTTTTAAGTTGTTAGTTTGAGTTAGAGATAGAAACTTGGGATATTTTCCCAGATTTGTGTAAACAGTTTTGATAACTTCCATAGGGACGTTTTACCCTATGGGAGGTATTTAAATACTTGTTATTTTTTGTAATAAGGAGGATCCTAACTTGTGGGAGAACCAGGCTATGGATTTATGATACAAACTGAGACGAGAGTTGATGTTTTGTAACAGCTTTCGCTTCCAATATATCAAAATTTTGTTTCAAGTTTTATGCATATCAGTTTACAGTTGATTATAGACTACTTTAGCTATCATAATCTATTGCAAGATGATATGATTTGATTAATGTGCTATCCATATCTGATCTCTTTCATTATTTTTAAAGTACAACAATCACTTTGTTTCAGTTAATGAATCACAAATTTCTCTTCTTCGTTAATTGAATCATTTTGTATAGATCTTTGCATACAGATTTATCTAACTGTGAAGATTTATAAATCATAAGATTGCTGTAATTTTTATGTCTTATTTGTCCTGTAATTATATTTAAAGAGCACTATAGCTTTCCGTTTACGAGAAGATCTTGGAGAATCCGGTGCAGGTTTCTTCCCTCCGATCAGCTAAGACAATCATTGCATATAGGACAAACCTGAAGCGTTACTTCAGGTCAGTTTGTTATTTATTTGATAGTTAATTTGTTAGTATAATTTAAGTAGTTTAGTTAGATATATGTGTAGTTTAGATTTGTAGTTAGAGTTAGTATCTTAGTTGTTTAGTTTAGGTAGTTTTTTATTTTATTTCTTTTTCATAAAATCGTAAAAATCAAAAAACAATAGCTCTCGTTGTCTTAGGACAAAATACAAATGAGTTTTTCAGGTTTTCATTCAAATCTGTAAATTGTAAATATTGTACATTTATGAATAAGATTTATTTCTGTTAGTAGTTAGATATTTAATTTCTTAAGAGTTAGCATAGTATTAGATAGTATATTGTATATATATAATAGTTAGATTAGTTTATTAGTTTGTTTTAATAGTTATTTTTAGTTAGATTAGTTAATTTAGAGTAGTTTTCTTTTGTTTCCTTAAGACTTAGATTGGCTAACGGAGCCGCTAAACCCATCAGGGTGGGTTATCCCAAACGACTTGGGTTATTTAGACAACCCCAGACCGGATCCACTCTCCTAGTTGATGGACGGTCGCAAATGGCGCTAGAAGGAGGGATTGAAATTAATTAATGGCACGAGGCGGTCGCAAGACTCCTCCACCACCTATTCACTCACCTATAGTGACTAGAAGCCATTCGAATGATAATATTCCCCTTCAAACAACAACCACATCAACCGACGATCCACAGATCACAATTGAGACAGTAACCCCTAATCCTACAGGTGGTGATATACAAGAGATTGTCCGTCAATCTCTTATAAGAAATCATAGTGCCTTAGCCCGTTTGAGGAAACCAAACCGTCCATTGGATCAACCTTTAGATTTCTCTGATATCAGAGAACAACTCGGAGGCACTAACCTCACTGTGAATCCTATAGATCCAATCCTAAATCCTGTTGCAGGAGGATCTGGGATACCTCCTTCACCACCTCCATCATCTCCTTCCTCTTCTGGAGGAGGTTCCTCTAACGAAGGCAGTTCCCCTTCTCAGCCTTCCACACCGACTACACCAATGGAAAACCAGAACAACCCTGCTAGACCTTGGCTTGATCAGGATGTCGTAGTTGTACCTGGAGCTCAACATCCCTTACCTAAACATCCAGAGAAATGGCTTCCCAAGTTTGACTCTGACTCAAAACAGATCGCTGAAGATCACATTAAAATTTTTATGTTAGCCATAAGACTCTGCAATGTCGAACATGAAGACGTTGTCTGTAGGTTGTTCCCCTATACTTTCGAGGGCAATGCATCTACATGGTACTTTTCCCAACAACCCCATACCATTGTGTCTTGGGAAAAGTTTGAGTCATGCTTTTTGGAAAAGTTCGGAGACGGTAAGCCTTCGGAAGTCCTAGTTATGGACCTTTCTAGCTTAAGAACGAACCCAAAATAAAAAGTTAAAGACTTTAATCAAACATTATTAACACATAAAAACTGAATCCCTACGGATTCCATGCCTGTCGAGAATATTATAATAGCATACTACACTAAAGCTTTGCATCAAAGTATAGTTATTTGGGTTAAACGATCTAAGAAAGCCACGTTGTTAGAAGCCTTCGAGGAGGAAAGCCAGATTGAAAAAGATATACTTAGTCTTAAAGACTCTACTAGCAACGAAACAAAGTCTTCTTCCAAAAAGAAGATCGAAATCCTCCCTAGACCTACTCAAAATAAAGCACAACCTGAAAGCTTTGATTTAGAAAACTTAACTAAAGTTGTTCAAAAACTGTCAAATCAAGTTATAGACTTGAAAAAGATGACCGAAGAAGCTTCCTCGAGCAAAGGGCCTTACAAACCCCCATTCTGGAAGTCTTTTCCCACCAACCAACCTAGTCCAACCACCGAGGGCCTTAATCTAGAAAGTCTGCAATGCGCCCTTCAAACAATTCTAGAAGCTCAAGATAACTTGATGCCTCCTGAGATTCCCGAGGAGGTAGTTGAACAAGAGACAGTTCAAGAAGAGGAGTCTTCTCCAAAAATTTTTGGACATTTCTCAAATAGCATCTTTCAAGATAACTTCAAGACGGTTCATCCCTATAATACTAGGAGTAAGACAACAAACAACCTTCTTCCGAAAACCCTACAACTTTACCTCCAAAGCAATCTAAACTAGCTGAGACTAAACAGAGTCATGTAAACCCCCACTTAGATTATGATTTAATTGAAGATCTTAAAAAGTTGAGAGCTGACATTTATGTTTATGAGTTATTGAAATTTCCATTTCTGCTACAAAAAATGTTACATAATATCTCAGAGAATGGAAAAAATGGTAATTCAAGTGGTAACAAGGTTGTGCAGAACAAAGTTCCTCAGAAGACTTCCACTAAAAAAAATCCTGATCCTCAAGATAAAGGAATCCTTATTGTAAGTAATGTAAGCAATGCAAATAATGTAAATAATGTAGATAAAGTAGCTTTAGAAACTGCGAGTAAAAAGACATAAGCTACCACTCTTAGTACTCACAAAAATGTACCTCCATTTTTGTTAACTTTCGAAATCTTTAATAGAAACGTGCACAATTGTATGGTAGACTCAGGAGCGTCATCCAATGTGATGCCATGGTCTGTATGCCAAAATATTAACGCTGAACTTGAACCCTCCACCTTAAAAATCATACAACTTGATCGGACCAATGTTAAAGTTATAGGCGAACTAAAGAATGTGTTTATAAGATTATCGTCTCACCCCAAGGTTCATCAAGTCATTGATATTATTGTTGTGGATACTCCAGAAGTGTATGGTATGTTTTTAAGCAGGGACTGGTCGGAGCAGCTACACAATTATTTCGTGACAGATTGGTCTCATCTATGGCTTCCAGAGAACGACAAGCCAAACAAGATCAAGGTGAATCGTGAGCGCTACCTTAAGTTCACGGTCACAGATTTGAACAATCCCAATGACCCATTTACACCTTCTGCGGATTCACTCGAAGTACAAGGGATGGACACATTTTTCGGCAATTTCATGGCTGAGGCTTCAACTATCACCAATCCAGAACAACAGTCTGAGATTGTAGCATATGTGTAGCCAACAGCTTCTACACAACGGTCTCATGTACCTGATAGAAATCAAATTTGGTCTCTTTATTTTGACAGGTCAAAGTCCAAAGAAGGAGCTGGAGCAGGCTGCGTTATTATCGATCCGACAAGTAACAAAACATTGATTGCATGTAGGCTAGAATTTGAATGTACTACCAACACTGCAGAATACGAGGCTTTACTGCAAAGTCTCAGAAAAGCTTTAGATATGAACAGTCAAAATTTGACTGTCTTTGGCGACTCCGAAATAGTGGTTAGACAGGTAAGAGATTCTATCCACTGTCTATCTCCGCATCTTAAAAGCTACCAATCCGAGGTATGGAATTTAATGAATAAATTTTCTACTTTCAATATAAATTCTATTCCCAGATTGAATAATGCTAAAGAAGATTTATTAGCTAATGTACCCTCTAAACTCTTTCCTGCAGAAGGCTTGTCCCCAGATGCATTCTCCGTCGCACTGTTGTTCTGACCATCCGTTCTCGACAACATCACGAACTGGAGAGTCTTCGACGACGATCAACAGATTATTATCTTCCTGCACATGGAAGAAACTTTTCAAGGCGTGGTGATAGACGAACACACACACGACGACAATTTGTGCGATTTCACGGTAATACCAGATCCGAGAACTCCTGAATCTTCATCGGACATGGTAAACTCGATCCCTAAATCTGTATTTAGATTAGAGAAATTTTATGATCTTCAAGATAAATTTAAAAAGTCGGTCAACCGTAAAACCAATAGTTCCTTGTTATCTTATGAAAAGGTAAACTTAGGAACTAAGGACAATCCGCAGTGCATTAATATAGGGGTAGGATGTTTTAAACAAGAAAAAGTTGCATTTATTAAATTGTTCAAAGAATTTAAAGATGTCTTTGCATGGACGTATGATGACCTTAAAACTTTCGACCCTAACATCATACAACATGTCATTCCTATGAAACCCCAAACCTTACCCTTTCAACAAAATTTGAGAAAAATGCACCCTAAGCTCGAACCGAATGTTCAAAAGGAATTAAATAAGCTCCTAAATGCTAAGATAATTTTTCCTGTTAGGCACACTCAATGGGTTTCTAACCTTGTCCCAATCCGGAAGAAAAGTGGGGAAATCCGACTCTGTGTCGATTTTCGAAACCTTAATAGAGCGTATGATAAAGACAACTATCCTGTCCCACCCATGGAACAGATCCTTCAATAGGTATCTGGTTCTGAGAGGCTATCCTTATTGGATGGTTTCTCGGGGTACAACCAAGTCCTGATGTGTCCACCAAACCAACTTAAAACTACCTTCCGTACCCCGTGGGGCACTTATGCTTATCGAAAAATTCCCTTTGGATTGATTAATGCTGGTGCCACTTTCCAGAGAGCAATGGACATTGCTTTCTGAGGCTTAATCAATCAGTCCATCGTAGTTTACTTAAATGATGTTATCATATTCTCTAAAATAAAAACCGAACATATAGCTCACTTACGAGCCGTTATATAGCGATGTCATAAATACGACATCTCCTTGAATCCTAAAAAATCCATCTTTGCAGTAGAATAGGGTAAACTCTTGGGATTTATTGTGTCAAGCGAAGGGATGATTATCGACCCCGAAAGGACCCAAGTCATCGCAAAACTTCCCCCTCCTACATCCAAAAAATCTATGCAGTCTTTCTTTAGGCCATATTAACTTTGTGAGAAGATTTATCCCCAGCTTCTCTGAAATGGTCAGACCTTTGCAGAACCTAATTAAGAAAGACACCCAATATCACTGGGGACCCCTAGAAAATCAAGCTTTTAATGCAATAAAGAAGGCCATAATAGACGCTCCATCTCTCATGAGCCCCGATTTTTCTCAAGACTTCACACTCTACACTTTTGCTTCTGACCGTTCCTATGTCGCCGTCCTAACTCAAAAGAACGTTGAAAACAATGAAGTACATGTTCTACAACACAGGTATTCCAACAGAGGACAAACACCTTCAGTAACCACTCACATAACCAGATCAAAGATCAACACACCGATGTTTTCACGTGGTAAAACCCCTACGGGGAAACATCCACGGCCCCTTGACCAGCCTTGACCACTTGGGCGGTTATTAATGCAAAGAAAAAGATTCTGAAGAGATTTTACAAAGAGTTTCTCACAATCGATCGCCGACCAAATGACCCTCCATGCTCTTTAAATAGAGATAATGGACCAATGGGGTGTTAAGCCACGGATCAATGGCTAGATTAAGATCGAGAAGTATGAACCGTCGGATCACTCTATATTAGAAATTTATATATCGTGACCGTCGGAGTTTCTAACTACAAATGCATACTAATGCATCTTAAAGAAACACACTTTTACCCTAGACATATTAGATCACGTAGATCTTAACTAACTCCCCAGTGTCTAAATATCCCTATCCCCTTAGAACAACTTGGGATAGGATTAGGATTTACAATAATGACACAAAATAGGAGAAGGAAGAACATTAGAGCCTATCCCCTTAATGACAACTTCTTTGAACTCTAACATAGATCGAAGTTTGGAAAACTTAAATTCTATAGGAGACTTTGTGAAAATATGCATAACGATCTTAATGTAGGGCAAAGAGCACTTCAATAACTTGATCATGAATGAGCTTTTACGATGAAGTGCATGTGGCTTCGATGTGTTTCTTTGTCGATGTTAGGCGGGTCTTTGGCAAGCTTGATGGAACGATTGTCACACAAAGTAAATTAGGATCTTGGTCTTTGGATCAAACTTCTGAAAAGGATGCAATAAAACCCTGGGACTTCGACTTGCATTTACCCGGCTGCTTTCGGTGCTCTGCTTGAAGAAAATTCACAATAGCACATTTGTTTCTTAAGAGCCCAAGTAATGATCTGAACAAAGAAAACATAACCTGCGGGGAGCTTCCGATCTATCGAGGGTGTAGGCCAATCGAATCGATGAAACCAACCAATAGGGAGTCCCCTGGTATGGCAATAAGTGATTCGCCACGGAAATAGTGAAGTATCCTTTTATTTCTTTCCAATGACTTTCATGGGGTGTTTTCATATATCGGACAACAAGACTAACAACCGAAAGGAAAGATCGGGGCGGGTATGAGTCAAGTATAAGAGGCTACCAACTAGCGGACGATACAGGGTGGCATCAAACCCCGGGAGAACTGTAGGTGGAAACAAGCTTGACTCCCGATTGGAAGGGAGAAAGGGTTGGTTCAGAATATTCCATATGAAAGCGAAAGGTCCCTGACATGCATTTGGGAAAGAAAAATTCCTTCGTGGGTTTGCAAAACTTGGAGGCAAGGAAATAATGAAAACAACCCAAGTCAGTCATCTCAAATTCCTTCCTTGAAAACTTGTTTCATGGTTTAAAGTTTTTGAGTCCTCTAGGTGGCAGGATGAGTCATCAACTTAAAGGACAAGGATGATGAGTATTCTCACTTTCTTGGTATGGACATTAGGTTCAGAATGGCATCTAGAGAATCAGTGGCAATAAGAAAGCTATACATTTTGGCATACAAGCTTTCAGAGAACTTGCTTGAGACCATAAAGAGACTTCTTGAAGCGACAAACAAGGCTATAGTCATCTGTACATAGCCATGAGGTTCTTCCATGAATTTCTTCTTTGTCAGCCAATGCAAAATGATTTAACATCCATCGATGGACCTCCCATTTATGTGGCGTAGCAAGGGTAAAACAAAGCGGATGGAATTCATTTTGACTCTGTGAGGAGCGAACAATTTATAATTGATACCTTCAACTTGAGGAAAATCCTTTGGCAACTAATCGAGCCTTGTGTCTTCGATACTTTCATGATGCATATGATTAGGGTATACCCATTTGCATCTAACAGTTTTCTTCCTTTGGAAAATTGCAAGATCCCAAATGTGTTTTCCATTAAAAACGTCCTCGTCCATTGTTGTCTGTCGGATGACTGGAAGCTTGTGCAAATGTCTACGGATCATGAGTTTCTGGCGAACCCAAAGAAAGAGGCACCATTTGGGCTGTGAGCGTGTTGACGGTCGTCTGAAGGATCACCAACAAGATCACCGGTACTTCGTGTTGAAACTGGACCCATCTAGGAAGCTGATGGGCGGGTGCTTGTTAGGGTTCAAAGGACTCATCTGGAGGAATGTCGCAGGTGGAGGTGGATTTTCACCCTCCCTTTCATCATCTGAAGAATCGAGCTACAGAGCAGAAGACACATCTTTTGCCGAAGATGGCTCAGCGAGCCCAAAGAGCACACCATCGAGTGAAACGAGGGCAAGAGGTGCTTTCATCAAATTTAAACATCTCTTCTAGAATAATTTCATTTAATGTGGTGAAGAAGTCTATAACCATTGACATCTTGAATAATAACTAAATATACACTTCTCACTTTTGGTGCGAATGCTTTTCGTTTCTCATGAGGAATGTGAGCCAATGCTATCTTGCCAAATACATGGAAGTGGCTTCCATCTGGTTTGATTTTAGTCCAAACTGTAGATTGCTCTTTTGAAGCCTTTATTGAGTCGTTGACTATGTAATTTGCAGTTGGATTGCTTCTACTTATCTTATGGAGCTTAATCCATAGATTAGGATCCATACAAATTGTATTTCTTTTAGTAATGCGTTTCTTTCTCTCAGCAGCACCATTTGTTGTGGTGTGTATGGAGCAGTGTGTTGCATTTGGATGCCTTATTAGATACGGTAGCAAAATTATTGTTCACATATTAGCCTCCATTATATGTTCTAAACATTTGAATTTGATGTCCCGATTGCTTTTCTACCCAAGGGCCTTGTAGGCCAAAACATCAAAGCTTCACTTTTGAGTTTTAATAATAAACCCAATCGTGGAAAAGTCATGATGAAAGTTAAGAAATACTTGCCTGAGAAAAAGAAAGGAAGAAAGTGGATACACAAATCCAATGAACAAAGGCACCAAAGGACTAGAAGTGCAGAGCTTGCGATTTTCAAAATTGTCAGATGATGTTGCCCGAGCATAAGCAGGCACAAACACCATTTTTTGCATGAAACAAGAGGAAGACGATTCACCATCTGTTGATTACACCAGTTGTTACAATAGGCGGCGATAGTTTAGATGACAAACGGCTCATGCCAGTTCTCAAGTCTTCAAACAACAAAAAGCGATGAAAAAGCCGATGACCCAAAGTTGTCAAGCTTGCTGGCACATTAATATAATCGCGATTCGGATGCAAGAACATGTTTAGGATCCTTTAGATCATGATTACAACAGTGAGGTGAAACTTCGGCGGTTTTACCTTCACAGACCAGTGATTTGATATCTTGACCGAAAGGTTACAGAAAAGTCTGGAACTGTACATCATTGAAGTGACCATTTTGTAGCTGAATTGTTCGAGATCCTACAACACTAAAAGATCTATCATCACCAAGAAATATTTCCTTGGTGTTACATTCATTTGGGCCAGAAAATATGGCTTTTGTCGCCCAACCATATAGATAAGATGCTCTACGAATCAATAAGCCACTCATCAGGAAGAAGTAGTAGTATGGGTGTATTGAAGAAACAGTGAGAAAGTGCATGTCATGAGGAAAGAAGAAGAAGAGGAATCAATGCGATGTTGTGCTTCTTCTCCCGGCGCTTCTAGAACCATCTTCTTGTTTGTCTGGACTCATCATGACCATCTTTATTGCAAAAGTTACAATGTCTGTTAGTATTAGTTTTTATATTTTGATCCTTTGTCATTTATATTTGAAGCCCTATCTGATGGGTTTGGATTATGGGTTGTTTATTTTATGTGAGGATGTTGCTTCTTGGGATACCCGGGTTTATCTTTATTTTGGGCAACTAAGGCTTTGTTTGAGGTATCTGCGGTTTTGATCACTCAAGTTGTATAAGCTATCTTCCTCTCTAATCAAAAGAAATACAAAGGACTCAAGAGTACAGGTGCTACATGAGCCCTAGAGCCTCTTTCATAAAATCAGATACAAACGAATAGCCTTTTACTAGCTTAGAAAAGAATAAGATGTATGCAACGTGGTTCCTTCATTTTTATATTGCATTCTATACATAAAGTAGAGTGTTTTAAGCTTAGATAGATAGTCTCAAAGGAAAAAATCACCTTTGGATTCAAAGTGGTATTTGATTTTCTATTTGTTGTGCTCGAATAATATTGAGTTCACCAAAAACAGTTCAATCTTGTCCCAAGCTCTTTGGGGTCATCAACTCCTTAAAGATGGTACCTTAGATCAACAGAGATGGACATTCCAATTGGTCCAGGTAACTTGATCATTCTATTATCCCCAGTGACTGTATCATCATGGAGTGGGAGTTGTTTCCGTTCCGTAATCGATAGAGCCTTTGCTTGTATCAATCCTTCCATATAGGTTCTCCACATTTGGAAGTGGTGTGGTGAAGTAAGCATGAGCGATGCCAATAAGCCATATCAATATGTAGATAATGCTGATTTAAAACCTGAAACTAATGATACTGGATGGAAAGATCCGAAAAGTTGTGCGGTTTTAAAGCGATACTTGGCAGTTTCGATGTGAGAGTTATACCTTACAAAAAGGCATAAAGCGGTAACTAAATAACCGATGGTATGAATGCTATGAGTGATCCACTTTTATAAAAGAAGTGGGATCACTTTTACAATGAGATTTTATTATAACGAAAAGTTGCCAACCAAAATAACTCTAAAATAAAATATAAAGTTACTTATGGTAGTTCACTTTATACTTAAAGTGAAATACACTTTACAAATTTTTAACATGAACTTTTTCAAAAAGTAACAAAGAGGCAGACTCAAGACCTCTTACTTAATAAGGCAGATTTAACCAACTAGTCTAGCAAAACATATTGTAATGTTGAGGAAGGAGGATTGGGGGTGTTGTTGTTCATTTGTTGTTATTGTTTGTTGTTGTTGTTGTTTGTTGTTGTTGTTGTTGTTGTTGTTGTTGTTGTTGTTGTTGTTGTTGTTTGTTTGTTGTTGTTGTAGAGCGTGACCTTGGAGAAAAGTACTCCAAAAACTCTTTTTCACACAAGAAAAAATTTAGCTTCTCGATGACAACAGGTTGAATCTCGGTTAGCTTGCAGGAGATGCACCTTTCTCTCTGTTTCTGATTTTCGAGATGGCACAGAAGCGGGGCAAAGAGCATCATGATCTAAAAAGTAGCGACGGGAAAAAAAAACACAAGCCAGTAAAATCAAAACTTTGCAAAACTTTAAATGCGTGTTCAAACTTTTATATCAGGATTAAAATTTGTAATGGCGTATCACCAGACTGGCAGGCAACACAGGTGAAGCGAAAAGTGTTCTGAGATAAGCGTGCTTCTGGGGCCGCGAAATAGAACGGTCACTCGGCCCAAATGCAGAGAAATTCCACCAAAATGGAGATGAGCAGCTCGGCTTCGTCTGATCCTAGCGAGGCGGGTCTTGGCTTGACTCACGATACCATATTGGCTGTACGAATTATTCCATGAGGAGGAGAAGAACACCTTCAGTAACTTCCTCGCAACCGGATCGAATCAACTTGCGATGTTTTCATGTAGGTAAACCCTACGAGAAACATCGGCCCGATAGCGTACCAGGCCGGTTATTAATGCAAAGAAAAGATTAGAGAGAGATTTTTACAAGAGAGTTTTTTCTCACAATCGATCCTTCGACGGAAAATGACCCTCATGCTCTTTAAATAAGTCATGGACCAATGGGGTGCTAATGCGGATCAATGGCCGTTAAGATCGAGAGAGTATGAAACGCTGGATCACTCTATGTCGAGAACCTGTCGTGACCGTGGTTCAACTACAAATGCATACTAATGCATACTAAAGAAACACACTTTTACCTAAACATATTAGACCAAGTAGATGTAACTGCTCCTAAGTCTCAAATATCCTATGGCCACCCATTTACTTGGCTATGAGCTCTTTATTTTACCTAACGACATATTAGACCAAGTAGATCTTAACTAACTCCTAAGTCTCTAAATATCCTAACAGTACCCATTGCCTTTATGAGCTCTGCTTTCAAAGGCACTGAACTTAACTACCCAGTGGTAGATTGGCAAGCCTATGTTGTTTTCAAAACAATCAAGCATTTCCGATCTTATCTCTTGAAGTCAAGGACGAAAGTTATTGTCCCTTACCCAGCCGTCAGGAACCTGTTAGTGCAAAAGGAACTAGGTGAAAAGAGGGCTAGCTGGGTCACCTCCTTGCAGGAGTACGAATTAGAAATCACCCCAGCTCAAATAGTGAGAGGCCAAGGGTTATGCAGGTTAGTTGATGATTCAGCAGCAGAGCAGCAAGAAGAAAGAGATACGTCAAACCTAGGACAAGACGATCAAAATCTAATCTGTTGCGCACAAAACCCTATCAGTCCTTGGTATGACGATATAAGATTCTGTCTTGAACATGGGTCAACACCCCGTCACCTGGATCCCTCTAAAAGAAGAGAGTTGAGATTAAAGTCTGCCTCCTTTCATATGGTTAATGGTATCCTATTTCGTCAAAGTTTTGATGGCGTACTGATGCGCTGTCTTGAAAAAGATGAAGAAAAAAAGGTCTTTCTAGAGTTGCATGCAGGAGAAGCTGGTGGTGATTTCGGTGGTGACACCACTTCCCATAAGGTGTTAAGAGCAGGTTATTAATAGCCCATGCTTTTTAGAGATGCCCATGCCTTGTGTCGTAAGTGTATCATTTGTCAAAAAGCATCAGGGCGGTTACAAAAACCAGCCTTTCCTTTGCAACCCGTTTCAGGAGACTCTCCTTTTCAGTAGTGGGGCCTTGATATCATAGGTCCAATCAATCCCCCATCCTCACAACAATACAAGTTTATTGTGACAGCCACAGATTATTTTACCCGATGGTCTGAAGCTGCCGCGTTAAGAACTGTCAACACCAGTCAGGTAATTGCCTTTCTAAATTCGAATATTATCACTCGTTTTGGTATCCCTGACTGTTTAGTATTCGATAACGCTTCTTACTTTTCCTCTCTTGAGATGAGTGAGTTCGCTTTGGAAAAAGGAATTAAATTGAAGTATTATGCTGGCTATTACCCTCAGGGCAATGGATTGGCAGAATCAACAAACAAGAACTTGATTAAAATCATCAAGAGAACGGTGGTTGAAAATCACAAAAATTGGCACAATGCACTGTTGAACGTGTTGTGGGCTGATAGGGTAATGCCAAAAGATGTTGTAGGTAACTCCCCATTTTTCCTCATTTATGGCAGAGAAGCAATTCTGCCACCACACATTCTTCTTGCTTCACTACAGTTGTCACAGGAAATTCAAGAAGAAGATTGTCCCCCTTTGGAAAACCGAATTAACGCTTTGATGAAACTAGAAGAGGTAAGAACCCAATATAAACGTAAGTTATATCAACATCAACTATTGGTTAAAATATGGTTCGATTCTTATTCTGCTTCTGATAGGATTTTCGAAGTAGGTGACCTCGTCTTGAAATGGGACAAACCGCATGAGGGAAAGGGAGACCACACGAAATTTCAAAACTTATGGCTTGGACCATTTTTAATTGCTGAAAAGTTAGGTCCCAGTTCTTTTCGATTGAAAAATCTAGAAGGACAGCCTGACACCTATCCGGTGAATGGCCAGGCCCTGAAAAGATACTTTGCTTGACAATAATCCTTGTATATTATGTACATATTTTGCTTTTGTTTGCTTTTTCGTTTGCTTTTTGTTTTTGATTTCCCCTTTGAGTTTATCAGTTTGTGTTTTTGGAAATATACATACCTGTATATTGAGCTATTCAGACAAAGAAAACAGAAAATTCCTTCACTGAAATAACCGCTGAGAAAATTGTACAAACATCAATTGTATACTTCTGAAATTTATATCTGTGTTGGCAAAAAGTCTTTTGTTTGAAAGAAGTTGACTGATTTCGATCTCTGAGTAAAGCCTGTCATGATCATCTATTATCTTTTTAAGATGTCCCTTTTCCTTAAGGGAATGACTCAGAAGATGTCTCCCTGCCTTAGAAAGTTGGTTTTGTAAATAAACCATCACTGGATCTTAATAAAGGGCAGTTCTAAAAAAAACTTCTGCTGAGGTCTAAAAAAAATATGTGTTAAAATATCATAATTTTCAGCGTCACCCCACTCAATTATATATCTTTAAAATTAAATCATAAAAGAGCTGTGGGAAGTGCTTCTAAACCCGCCGGGATGCTGAACAGGTCTGCTGGCAGCGGGTAAATGCATACATGATGCCAAGACAACTTCGTCGGGGTACTGAACAGGCCTGCTGGTAGCGAAGCAATGTCGGCTATATGAAAATTTGCAAATAAGAAACCTCTTAACCATAAAATGTCCTTTATTCTGATCTAGAACTTCTTGGCAGGATACGGATATCAGAGTGGGTTAAATGACAACCCCGTCGAGGCTATGGACGCCTACTGGTAGCAGTGGCTCTGTCAACAGTATTGGAGATTTTATCTTTAATATCATGGCTCGTTTATCTTGAGACTTCTATCAGTTTTCATCCTTTAAACATTGCTGGAATATTTGATTAATGATGATGTTTAAACAATTTTCTGGTTATTTTTGTGGAATTATTATTGTTATCCTAATCTGAATTTGTTCTTTTGGTAGAGATAACTTGTTTTACCAGTGTGTCGCCATTGTTGGTAGCCAATTCACATTTTTGTACTGTTCTTATAAGCTGCCTACACCAGTGTTTTTCAAACCTTAATTTTGGTCGCAATCCTTGAATAAAACGACACTTTTATTTTTGCGCTATTTACACACTTACCTTCGTTCTTGTTTTCACGACTGTAAGCATGAAAACTCGGTTTTTAGAAGTCACATTAAAATCTTCACTGAATTGTCATTATCATTCTTGTGGATATGCCCATTGCGTTTACATTTTACTTATCATTATGCAGTTGGAAAAACCTTTTGATCTGTACTCGTTTGGCATTCTTTGATTGATTATGTAATTTTGTTTCATGAGTGATTGAGTTTGTGATGCATTGGTGATTGGATTTACATGTTATTTGATCAATTCACTTGGCACACTGGTTATATATAAAGAGCATTGGTGTTATGGTTAAACCCTTGGTATGAATCGTTTCATACATCACTTGGTATTGGTTTCGAATTGTGTGTTTGGTTTTAAAACTATGGCATAACTATTGCTCGCGCGAATGATTAATACACTTACCATTGATTTCATTAGTCAAGCGAGTGGCATAATCGTTAACCTATTAAATAATGGGTTGAACAACTATTTGCGCCGGCGGTTGTACTGTAGATATGACTGTCGTGCATGTATGAACTAGCTCCACCACCTTCGCACGATATGTCATTAATTCTTACCCCTATCCCTGTTTCACCTCTGCTAGCATCGGGTAAACCTTTGAGCGTTCTGCCCCTGCGTAGGCTACGTTCAAACCCTGGCTCATTCACATCACTTACCGTGTGCTCTTCTCTATGGCACCGGTGGTGCGAATAAAGCTGAACAATAGTCAAGCCCTGTTACTGTTCGATAACGCCCGGAAAGATTTACAAGATAATGGTTGGCTCACATTTGTACAGAGGTTAGAGGGTTTTAATCTGTTTGTTGCACAACAATTCGCCCTTACCTTTGATGGGTGTAAGGCCAAAGTAGGTGACATTCAGGTTGAAATAAGTGAAAAGTTCATTAGCTCTGCCACAGGATTAGCAGCCATGGGTCAATGATGGTTTAAAAAATCTAAAGTTGATGAGGTTCCATGGCCATTACTATTCGTATCACAAAAGGTCATATACTGTGAGAAAGGTATGCCTATTTCCACGCTTAAACCAAGGTGGCATGATCTTTTGATAGTGGTTAAACAATTCGTGATCTGTGAGGGTCGGTATGGATTGGTTTTTCTTTATCACCTTCGACTGTTAATGAATTTCATGGGTTATCCGTTGAACATGCCATTTTATTTCCAGCGTAGTCTTTACAAAATGGCTAAGAGGTTCAAATGAGAGAAAGCTGATAGCAGCTTGTTTCACCGTGGCTTGATCAGACTCATTGTTGTTCATCATTTAAATCTCTATGGAAATAATTGGCAAGCTTTCCTCTCTCAGAATGGCTTTGTTGATTCAGAGTCTGTCCAAATCGATAAGTCTGTGGTCAATGAGTCTAAGGTCGGGCCACCCGTGCATTTTCATGCCCTTCTACCCTCACCAAACCCTCGGTCTGCCCTGATATCGACTTACCCGACATCATAACAGACAAGGTTGAGGCTGTTAAAAATCCTGTGAACAAGAAGGTCAAGGGTAACCCTACTTTTGACGACAAAGGTAAAAAGAATGCTCGATTGATATCGAGACTTGCTAGGAATAAACCTAAACCTAGTGTTGATCAAAAGCCCATAGTCCTCAGTGAAGACTCAGACTCTGATATCGAGTGCTTCTTGGCTAGTGAGTACCCTTACTCCCATGGTTTGTGCTCTAAGTCACCCTATGACTTCGTTTCTAATTTTCCCCCATGCCTAAAGAACAATTCTAGCTACCCAGGGATCAAGCTACCTAATGAAACCCTTGGGGATTTAAATAAACCCTCACCTGCAATTTTGAAGCTCAGACAATTGTCATGTAACCAATGTAATGTGTGGTTGGAACGCTACTATACCGACGATCCCTTATTACAATGGAAAATCAAATTATTGGAAAACCAAGTTACAATGTTGACAAATGAAAAGGACAAGCTTCAAGCTAGTGACAAGAAGCAGAAAACCACTGGTTCCATCGTATTTAGGAATGTCCAATCAGCTACAGCCTTCGTCAATTCCAAACTATCATGACCAAGTTGTCTGCTCATTATCCAGGTATGAATTTCGATATCAATTTCATTTTATAAATTGCTTGGATTAATACAATGAATTGGTTTTTGAGTTTTGATAAGTCTGTTTATCATTCGAAATAATTTTGTCATGGTTTGATTATCAAAAGGGTTATAAAGTCGAATATGGTTATGATTTTGGTATGCGATTTTTTCATGCCCAGCTTAGTAGAAGCGATCGATTGGTTTTGACTTGGTGTAATTCGCTTTAGAAAATTTCTATTAGTTTGAATTAATGTGATCAATGAAGTTTGCTTTCACTTGGATTTTGTTTGCATCTGACCTGTACATGAGATTTTTATGCTAAAATCAGAGCACGACTATGTTTTGATTTGGTATGATTTTGTTGTGGTTAGATCATATCGGATCTGATTTAGTTTTTATGGTTTGATTTTGGAACGATTTCGTGGGCTTGAATTGTTATGATCTTTCAATATGTTATGCGTCATTATTAATGATTGGTTTAATAAATATGATGTAATATTTTAAATCAGGAATACAACTCTGTCCGACTCCGATTTGGCAAAAATGACTCTGTTTTGTATGGAATCGATATTCTCATTTAGCCTATGTCGAAGATCTATTCACAAAAATCATGGAAACAATGTTGATTCATAACGATTCTGCCAGCCCCAAACCGTTTTGATTCGTTCCTATTTGATTTTGCAAGTGATTATTGCATACCACGATTAGCATGATTGTTTATATTTAATACAGTTATATCAATTTTAAAACGATCATGTTGATTTCGTTTGGATTCGAAGTGTTCTTGTGGATAGCTGAAGAAACTACATGTGTTGATTTCAATTGGTTATGAAAATGATTTCATTGTTGTTGAGTTATTCCATACGATTATGTTAACCTAAATTAGTGATAACGAATTAAAGAGAGTGTAACCATCTCTGTTATCATTTGGTTGAATACGATTTAGTTCGTTCAATTTGCATACAAGTGTCGATTTGAATGATGCTTTTAGCAATAAAAAATATTTCAATAGTTTGAATTTAATTCTTTAAGATTCAAATTGATTTTAATACGATTCTGTGTTTGATTTAGACCAGCTACAGAATCGTAAGATTCTGTAGCAAGTCTTAGAGATTAGATTTTTGTTAATTTTATTAGTAAAATATCCTCTAATGTTGTCTATTTTTGTCCTTGTTCAGGTACATACGAATTGCAATGGTCAATTTGGGCATGCTCTAACAATATAGGAGATATTTGTGTGATGTAGTTTTTATTTTTAAGTTGTTAGTTTGAGTTAGAGATAGAAACTTGGGATATTTTCCCAGATTTGTGTAAACAGTTTTGATAACTTCCACAGGGATGTTTTACCCTGTGGGAGGTCTTTAAATACTTGTTATTTTTTGTAATAAGGAGGATCCTCACTTGTGGGAGAACCAGGCTATGGATTTATGATACAAATTGAGACGAGAGTTGATGTCTTGTAACGGCTTTCGCTTTCAATATGTCAAACTTTTGTTTCAAGTTTTATACATATCAGTTTGCAGTTGATTATAGACTACTTTAGCTATCATAATCTATTGTAGGATGATATGATTTGATTAATGTGCTATCCATATCTGATCTCTTTCATTATTTTTAAAGTACAACAATCACTTTGTTTCAGTTAATGAATCATAGATTTCTCTTCTTCGTTAATTGAATCATTTTGTATAGATCTTTGCATACAGATTTATCTAACTGTGAAGATTTATAAATCATAAGATTGTTGTAATTTTTATGTCTTGTTTGTCCTATAATTATATTTAAAGAGCACTATAGCTTTCCATTTACGAGAAGCTCTTGGAGAATCCGGTGCGGGTTTCCTCCCTCCAATCAGCTAAGACAATCATTGCATATAGGACAAACCTAAAGCGTTACTTCAGGTCAGTTTGTTATTTATTTGATAGTTAATTTGTTAGTATAATTTAAGTAGTTTAGTTAGATATATGTGTAATTTAGATTTGTAGTTAGAGTTAGTATCTTAGTTGTTTAGTTTAGATAGTTTTTTATTTTATTTTATTTTCATGAAATCGTAAAAATAAAAAAACAATAGCTCTCACTGTCTTAGGACAGAATACAAATGAGTTTTTCAGGTTTTCATTCAAATATGTAAATTGTAAATATTGTACATTTATGAATAAGATTTATTTCTGCTAGTAGTTAGATATTTAATTTCTTAAGAGTTAGCATAGTATTAGATAGTAGATTGTATATATATAATAGTTAGATTAGTTTATTAGTTTGTTTTAATAGTTATTTTTAGTTAGATTAGTTAATTTAGAGTAGTTTTCTTTTGTTTCCTTAGGACTTAAATCAGCTAACGGAGCCGCTAAACCCGTCAGGGTGGGTTATCCCAAATGGCTTGGGTTATTTAGACAACCCCAGACCGGATCCACTCTCCCATTTGACGGACGGTCAATTTTTCCCGTCAACATGACCTCATGGGCCCTTTTCCACATCCATCAATCAGTAAAGAATGATACGTGCTCATTTTTGTTGATGATTTCTCACGCTTCACATGGATTTTCGTTCTTAGGAAAAAATCAAAGGTCTTTCAACACCTCAAAGATTTCAAAGCCCTTGTTGAGACATAAACATGAAAGAAAATCAAAGTCCTCCGAACAAATAATGGGGGAGAGTATGTCAACCATTAGATAAAAAATATTTTTCACGAGGTTAGAATTCAGTTGCAACACATGATTCCCTATACTCTATAGAAAAACGGAGTTGTTGAGCGAAAAAATAGATCTCTAAAAGATATGTCATCTTGCATGCTACATGCAAAGTCACTTCCACAGAGATTATGGATTGAAGCACTTAATTGTGAAACCTACATCCAAAAAAAATCTCCCCATAGATTTTACAAGGATAAGACCCCCTACGAGACTTGGAGCGGCCTCAAACTAGAAGTGACCCACTTCCATATTTTCAATTCACGTGCATGGGCCAAGATTCCCTCTAAGAAGAGGAAGACACTTGATCCACAGAGCACATAGTGTATCTTTTGTTGGATACCCCGACGATGTGAAGGGATATAGACTCATTGATATTTCCTTGGATCGTCTCATCATTGAGAGAAGTGTCCAATTTGAGGAAAGTGTATCGCATGTACCTCAGCATCCACATGTAGACACTTTTGTTCTTCCACCTATCATAGGTGATGAGCATGCACATTCTGACTCTTATTTAGATGAGAGTTTTGATTCAGAGGATTCAAATGATCCATACATAGAGTTAGTATAGTCAAATGCAGAGTCAGTTCATGCAGATGCAAATGCAGAGCTAGAGTCAAGGCCTAAGTTGGCCAAGACTAATCTTCATGATGCAAGAGATCTTGTTGGGGATCCAACTGATACTAGGAGGACTCAATTTGATTTCGAGGAGCCTCATCTTGCACTCATT